>WEIS01024067.1:9350-22478 GCA_013389965.1 Todus mexicanus | reverse complement strand
AAAAAAAAAATATCCTTACAGTTAAAGAAAAAATAAACGGGAGAACTAGATCAAACTTGTAGACTTGTCATAATCTCACTTGTCTCAACGTGTTCCCTGCAAAATGGAGATACAGGCAGCAAGATGTCTCACCAGATGATGGGAGCTCTGTTCCTTGCGATTCACTACAAAGTGAGCTATCAAAAAGCCAGTGAAAAAATGCATCTGCTGAGGCTGTACACACAGATGGCTGAATTTCACCCCTGTGTCTGCAGGATTAACAATAATTCATGTCAGGGACAGGCACCAAACAGCAGCCAACAGGGTCCCCTCACTATAGAATCACCAGTCCCTGCAAAAACTCAGTGAGCTCATACAAGAAAAACAGAAGTCATCACCTCTTCCACTTCTCTACTGGTGTCTGACATGAGCAAAAGCACAATACGAGAGAGGTTCCTCTGGAAGACCGCTGCTCCTACAGCAGGGGGACACCAAATTCTGGGAGGAGTCCAGAATCCAGGCACTGCAGACGGGGAACGGTTGAAGGGCTCACAAGATGCCCATGAAGTCAGACAATACTATAGCTAGCGTATTTGCTGATGGAGAGAAAGCCCAAAGAAAGCTTGAAGAAATCCATGACGAAGCCAGAAAAAAAGCCCAAATATCCCTGGTCTGCATCTTTACCAGAAGATACATACAGTAGTTGTTCCTCAGCCAACAAGCATTACCCCACGGGCAAAGTTGTCCTCTTCCAAGTCTGCCACATGTCACATTGTCCAAAACAGATTTCTCTGGGCGCAAACATTAGTGTTGACTTATGAAGGGAGTCCATTTGGACATGACAGCTCTGGACAGCCAGCTGCAAAGTAAGAGCCCGGCTTGAAAACATTACCCATGTGCGGCAGGAATGTTGCTCTGTCCCTGCCAAGATGCCACCATCAACAGAATCTGCCAAGCCAGTACTTGGCTCAGGGGAAACAAGTTGCTGTTCCCCCATCATTTAATCTCTCACTTGCAAGAGCAGCAGGGGCGAGGGAGAGGGCAGGGAAATACACAGTGACACAGACTCCTGGAAACACTCCATGAACTTAATTTTTTGTGACGCTGTCTGGATACCAAGAGTTCTGAGCATTACCAGGATGCTGAGAATCAAATTGAAAGTGTCTGAATCTATACACTAAACACCATAGGGGGCAAATAAAGGAGAAAGCAAAGGTCATTTTAGATTCAACTTGCATTTCCAATGTAGCAAAGATCTGTGCATCTCAATCTCGCGTATCTTGAAGCCTCAGTGCGACACATAACAGAAATCCATAATGTTTTGGTCAAGCTTGACATTGGAGTAACCAAATTCACCACTGGAGTAGCCAGGCACACTCCATCAATGCCAAAAGGCACTGCTGGCTAAACTACAAGACCCCACTTTGCAAGAGGCCATTTGCAGAACGTTGTTCATTTCGGCCAACCACTCCCCAAGACTGTAACATCATCTCAGAGCAAGTAATTTTGAAGATGGAGACACAGAAGTATTGAGCTAGGACATAACAGGAGAGCCTGGGAAAAAACTTCCAGTCACAAGACCATACCCCCTTATACTGATTCCCCGACTCACTGCGGCTTCCACAAGAAAGAAATCCAATACAATGAAACCATATAATGATTATTTATTTCAGCTCACTTGAAGGACCTTCTCCACATGTAAAAGAAGGTCTTGAAGAAGTTAAGTTCCGCCTTTCTACCCCCATCCCAGACTCTCCTACTCTGACTCTCTTAATCCAAATCTCAAATAGAAGAGTCTTTAACTGATTTAAAGGCCTGACCTTGAAGAAATAAAAATCTTATGTCCTGGATGAAAACAAGCCAGTTTCTGCTGTCAGGGGCCCTCCGGTCCCAGTAACACATTGAAAGCAGAGACAACTTTGCATCAAGATTTACCTTCAAGTTGTCAGTCACCCTGCTAACCAATTGCTCACTGGATACTTACCCAGAGAATACCAAAGATGCAGCTTATCAGTGTGGGAGCATCTTGAGAACTCACACAACAAGGGACCCTGGTAACTGTTCAGTGATAAAATTCAAGAGTTTGCAATTTGAGATCAGCACAGAACTGATTCTAGAGGCTGCATCCAATATTTCCCAAGAGTCATTACACACAACTACAGCAATTCATTAGGGATCTATTTAAATAAGAAGGCAAAATAAAAATCCTGGCAAGAAGCCTGTCCAGCACTGAATTAAGCTGAATGATTCAAATCAATAAATGCCATTTCAGCTACGAGAGGCTAAATCATAAGCCCCAAATGCTTCCAGAAGACACAGCAAGAAGAAATACTAAACTTTTGCCTTGTTGGTAAGAGCTAGCACCGAGATTAAGAGCAGCACAGCAGCCTTGACGCATCCTTAATCCACCGAAAACACTGGACGTCTGTACAGGGCCAGCATTTGAGAAAGCTTGCAGGGGTTGCGCCAAATGACACAGCAAACCTACAAAGCTGTGCCTCTAGCACATGGTTTGCGTGTGGCTTAACTTCAATAGCCATCAAATAACTCCCAAGCTGTTTTTGGAACCCGTTCATTCACAGAGAGATTGTCAATGCAGAAGTGGCCTCAATTGAGCAAATAAACTCTTGGAAGCGAACGGTTTATCTAGCTCCACAGAATACTTGAAAACTTCCCTTTTCAGCCTCCGCTCTCCAGTTCTTTAAAGTTGGTCGATTTGAATCCCAAAGACTATGTGAAAGCTTTTCAGCAACTCCAAGTCCGCTCCCTTGATATACGACTTTTTAAACAGTATTAAATATCACAGATTATAGCAAAAGAAGCAGTAAACAAAATGAAACCTAGACTAGCATCCTAGCTCTGTGACCCCGGGGTTCAAGCGAGCCACATGGTTGTTGATACCACCTTTTGATGACAGAAATACAAACTCAGAGCCAAAGCATCCCGGCTTTGGATGAGATACAACAGGTTCCTGCAGGAACACAATTGAGCGCAGTGGGCATTCATTGTACTCAGCACCTCGGATGAGACTGACTCCAGGATTACCCAAACCAGCTGATACTACAAAACTAAAATCACCACCCTTCACAAACAAGCGCTCGTAGACAAGGCGTCCTTCAGCTACAGCTCCCATCCCTCAGTCAGCAGCTGCGCTGACTTCAGACATAAGGACCTGCATTACAACGAGCCATAGGCAGCAGGAAACAAAGTGCGCATCTCACGGAGAGGCTGAAAGGCCCATTGTAACTACCCGCTCTCAGCCCTGTACGTCGAACAAGACAAAAACAAAAAGCACAGTTTTGTTTTACTGGTAAGCTCTAAAAGTGCTGCCCACTATTCCTCATAAAGGGCCTAAGCAGCCATATAGAGGGCCCACATGCCCAACGCTTTCTCTGCCCAGCACACAAACCACAGCTCTTGGCATAGGCTATAGGGAAGGTGAATTCCCATAATAATCAAATTATACAGATAACACCGGCAGGAGAGAAGGCAAATCACTGTGTTTTAGTCGCACGGACACGTGCTTCTCCTTGGGTTGAACCTGCCTGCTGCCAAGTGGCACAGCACAAAAAAAATCAGTGACTGACCACCGAGTGCAGAGAGGATCCAAGCACAGGGAAAACTATCTACTCAGTGCCAGCCAGTATTTCTGCTAAGAGATTGTCAGTGCTGAAACATGGTAACAGTTTACTTTAGCTCATGGGCAAGGGCAAATGCTATCCCAGCAGAGCACAGCGAGCATCCTACGGGGACATGCTCCCTCTGAGCCTGGGAAGGAGTGGGATGGAGGAAAGGTGGTGTTTTAATTGTCTGCCTTTGTTTTAAACATCCAAATCTGCTTTAATTCACAATAAAAATTATTTTCCCCAGGTCAAGCCTATTTTGCCCCTGACAGTAATTCTAGTCTTCATCTCAACCCACAAGCTTTTTTTTGCCTCATTTTCTGGTGAGGAGGGGAGTGTAAGAGTGGCTGGGTGGGTGTCTGGCTGCTGTCCAGGGTTAATCCACTACAATACCTCACCAAGCAAGGTGGATACTCTTCAGAAAAGCTAAAGCTTTAAGAACAATTTGGTGAAAAAAAGCTTTACTAACCCATGACAATCGCGGCTTGTCCTGCAGCTCAGAGGAACAAGAAGAAGCAAGCCACAGGACTGAAAAACTTGGAAATCTAAACTCAAGTTTTTTCTCTTTAAAAATCAAGATCTAGTTACATATTATTTTTCTGTTGTTTCCCAGTTACAGGGAAATAAAGGATCAATCCCTAATTTGTCATCTCAATACATCATGCAATATTCAGACCGTGTCAGGAGGAGAAGTAAGCGTGTTTCCAGCAGATGAAAGTCATTAGCACAGCACAACAAGCAGCAGGACACCACTGGGGGCATTTCTCCTTCGTATTTTTCAAAATCATTTTCTTTTAGTCAGTATTTTTAACTTCTCTTTTGGAAGCTTCAAACGCTGCCCTTCTTCTTCCTTGATATTTCTCAGTAGAGACATGTGTATGTGTACATACAGGTCTGGCATTCTTCAGAGGTGCAGGGGACCTGTCCTGCTAAAGGGTCAAGCAAGGTACATGTTGGTCCTTCTGCAGCCATTCAGAGATCCTCTTCAAACCGAAGTGTAAGGTTTGGCCCATGCTCCAGCATCACAATACTCCCAAGCAACCCTCTGGTCTACTGCTAATGACGTGCCAAACTATGTTTGCACGAAGCTGAGTAGAGAAGTGGAAAGAGGTGGCAGCTATTTCACATCCTCCTTTTCAGAAATAAAAGCCAAGAACCCCAAAACAACCTTTCTGCAGCTCTTCCTGTTCAAGCTCTACCCGAGAAAACAGATCATTCATTATTTAACACAACAGGTTGCAATCCTATGAAGATATGGTGTTTTCTCCCTCCCTGTAATCCCTTTGGAGAATTGAAGGGATGAAACAAATCTGAAACTACAGAGAACTCAAAACTCTGTCCTAACATAGTAAACACACCCATCACTGCTACCCTCTGGTCATCCCACGTTTGAACATAGGTGCTCCCTGACAGCTGAAAGCATGCAAAGCTCCACTTAAGGCAGGTTCTAAGAAGATTCCAGGAAAAAGACTTTTCATCTTACATCTGGTTTAGGAGCATAGAGGGCACCACACTACCTGGCACCTTGACTGCAAAGCAGCATCACATCATTTCATTTGATTCTTCGGGCATTAAAATGTTAAGGATCACCTTCAAATACACATATACAACATATGGTTGTTTCTTATATACTGACCCAAAAGCAAGGCTGATTTCAATTCAGGAAAAAAAAGGAAATAATCTAACTTCTAGTGGGGAAAATATATATTTATATACACACCGTTGTGTGTTTTTAAAAATGAAAAGTGAAATGTTTTTGAATGGTTTCTGTATTCTTCCATACCCACACCCCACAACTCTTCCTTAACAGCCAAGCTTTCTTCAAGTTCCTTTGTGGCACAGTCTGTAGTTGCCTTTTATTAGGAAAAAAAGCAACCCACCCAAACTAGAGAAAATGTTGGATTCAGATGCAAAGATCAAAGCATATAAAAAAAAAAAACCCAACCTAAAACCCAACAACTTGAAAGCAAATCTGCCTTAGCTGCTTCAGAAAGTATAATGCTGGGTGAGTCATGAAGACCTCAATCCAACAGAATTATCCAGGTTCCTTCAAAAGCTTCACTGTCATTTTATGGATTGCCATAAAACTGAATTTTCAAGTCTTTTTTCACGTTCAGTAAACTAAGGCATTATGAATTATACAGGTGAACAGCATGGTAAGTGTTTTAAAAGGACATTTAAATATTAAAAATAAGGCAATTCCAGCAATCCTTGCCCAGAAAACAGATCATTATGACCCAGGGAAAAACAACTTCTGTACTCCCACATTTGCCCTCACAGTCACTTACCTAAAAGTCACTAGGCCTGCAAACGTGCCAAAATCATCCACGCCATAGCTGCAGACACCAAAAAAATAAAGACGCTAAAAAAATACAGGGAAATCAGCTGGCTGCTTGGCTAGGAGAAGGGATACTATGAAGGGAAAGGCAAAAGAGAAGAAAAACCAAACCAAAGCAAATGACTCGAACCATACAAAATATGTAACTATGAAGTTACACAAACTTTTGGGGTTGTAACACAAACCCAGAATAAAGATTTTGCTCCTATGCTGCAAGCAACCATCTAAAATTATTGAGTGTTCAGGCACTGTTGCAATGTGAGCTCCAGTTCAGAGATGTTCAAGAAAACAGACCCTGTGCAACAGCAGGAGGGGACCTGCCTCCTTCACTTCAGCAGGGGAAGCACATCATGTTCAGCATAAGGCTGGGAAAGTTGCTAACTGGAGAGATTTGGAAATCTGATTTTAGTTCTGAGGTCTTCCCTAGCTTTGCTAAGTGAGGAGGGGCAGATCCAGTCACACCTGTGCCGTAGGTCTTCATCTCTACATGGCAACAACAGCATCCCCACCAAAAAATGGGAAAAAAAAGAACAGCTTCTTTTCTCCATGCTTTGATCCATCCACTCAAACTGAAATACCTTGAATGCAGGGACTATCTCTCCAAACATTACAGAATGCTACCCATAACAGGGCAGAGCCCTCGCAGCACCGATCGGAAGAGGTGTCAGATGCTCCAGGACCTCCCTGAACAGCTTGCTATCGCTATTGATTGTATTGATAGTGTATAAAGCACAGCAGTGTGAAATCTCCCCTTAGTGGAGCAGGCAATGCTATTTGCATTGCAGCAGGTATCTAAAAGGAGACGAAGTGTCTAGTGGTTGCTCCAAGGTGACCTGGAGACGGGACTCTTGGGGTTCTAGTCCTGGTTTCACTGAAGAATTATAATGAAACCTTGTAAATCAGAATCAGCGGCCCATTTTTCTATGCAACAGGAAATATGAATTGTTCAAAACTTCATTGGAGCACTTAAAGGAGTTAGTTACTACACAAAGTAACATCATGTGCTTGTTTAAACTTTCTCGAATGATGCTTTAAATCTGTTACTCTGCAGCGTCATCTGGTCTTGATCAGAAGACAAAGCTACATCAATTCATCCAAGCTGCAACCTCACCCACTAAATAGTACGGCATTATTTAATCTTGCTACCATGAAAGAATAACCGGAGACCGAGGCGTGTACAAGGAAACATTTTAGATTATTATACACAGAGGACAAATTCTTCTTGATGAATTGCAGAATAACTCTTCTGACACAGTGAATTTACGCTGCTGTAGCAGAACAGAAGCTGGGTTTTGGTCTTTTACAATAGCTTGAAAGTACAAGAAAAGAAAGCTTGGGCAACCTGAGAGATGCTCCTTTCTGGGAAATGGGGAATATCTGCTCTCCCTTGCAGAGAGGGAGTGGGATCCCAGTTCAGCTGAGCCCTCTCTGGGGCAGGGACTACACTACAATTTAGAGTCACACCATAAAGTTCCTAAGCAAGGATACAACAGACCTTCAGACCAATGTATTCTCTGATCTAGTTCAAGATCCCTTCAAACCTCAGCTGCATTAGTACTGCAGGCCATTAAAACTCAGAGTTAGTTGTCACAGGCACGCAGCAAATGCTGAAGGGATTTTGAAAGTGAAGGCTGGCCAAAAGAAATGAGGCATTGGTTTTTACGATGGATCGTAACATTTCTAACAGGCTGCTCTTTCTTTCAGGGCTTACAAACATCACTTGGCCCTTACAGAGGAAAGGAAGAACTGCCAAACTTTCTGCTAAAAATAACTGAAAAAATTAAACACTAAAATCAATTAGCCCACACTCTTACACACCAAGTGCATTTTGCCTTTAAATGCATTTAACCAAAAAGGTATCCAATTGTAAGTTTGGATTTACCCTGCAAATGGCACGCACTGTATCACATAAGAGATAGATGTGTTGTTATCTGTATACCACTACCTCTACTAGGAGTAGACAAAAGAAAACTTTAAACCCAAGTATAAATGCTGGTTATCCACAAACCTTCCTGGTACTCCAAAATCCAACCTACACTTGGATCAGATTTGTTTCTACTAATTTCTATAAAGTTTTTATGTTAATGAGTAAATGCCACACTCCCGACCCAGGCCCCACAGGAGTCTGAAGGCATCAGAACATGGAGCAGGATCTGATTTCTCCTCCACCGTGCAGTTAGAAACCCAAAAAACATCAAAAGGATTCTTAAAGAAAAAAAAAGGAAGAATATAGTCAAAAGAGCTAGTTTAGAATAACTTTCTGTGCAACTCAGCTGCAAAACAGACAATATTCTCTAATGGGAAAGTCATACTAGAAACAACTTTCCAGAAATAACATTGCCAGCAAAGATATATTAAGGGAAAATGAACTGTAAGCAATAACCAGCCAATGCTTGGCAATCTCCATCCCCACTAAAACATTTATTTTCACTCCGTGTTTTTTTGTTTTCCCCTTAAATACCCCAGTGACAAATAAATTATGAGCATTACAGTTAATTTATTACTCAGCACTGCTGAGGATGGAAAGAGGAAAAAAAAAAAGACAGCAGTATTTTAAGTCTGATTCTTATTCTAGGAAAATAAATACTTTAATAAAAACAGTAAATTCAATGGGAAAAACTGCTCTTGTAGTTAAGTCATTGGCCTGAAGCACCTGAAACTGGAATTCCTTGCTGTCAGGCTCTTCTCTGTCCATGCTTAAAGCAGTTGGGCTCTGTTGCTGTTAACCAAGCAAAAGCTTTACCAATAGCTTCAGCAACACAATCAAGCTCTTAATCTCTGCCTCAGTTTCCCCACCTGCAGCATTTCTCCCACTCAGTCTACTGACACTGCAAACACTGGGGGGCAAATTCTGTTCTACAGCACCGAGCGCAACAGAAAGCTCTCAAGTACTGCAGTGCACCTATATTAAACATGTCTTGAATGACATCCCTCGTGAGGGCCTCTCAACTGCCATCCAGGAGGGTTTGACCAGGTCTCTACAACAAGAGGCAACTGCTTTCTGTAACAGGAGGCAATACTGTATTTGTCACGTTTAACATGAGGGGAAGCAGTTTTGCACCAAAGTGACTCGAAAATCCAGGAGCCAAATTCTGCTCTTAATCCCTCAGTTCCCTGGTGTCCACCTCACAGGCTCCCTATTCCGATTTGTTCCAGCAGGAACCCTTTGATGATTAACTTCTGTCTTTACCTTTGATGCTCTCCCCCCCAACATATAACTTCAAAAATTTCCACTGATATCCCAAACCTCAGCGGCCACAAAACCGAACAGAAGGAGCCTGTCTCAGAGAGCACACACTGTCTCACCTGGACTCACATGTACTATTTTTACTGTAGATGTCTTGGAAGGCTTTTACAAGCTGCAGTCAGACACTGCTGTACGGGCAAAACTCTAGACAGGAAGTTCAGCGTGGCTCAAAAGTTTTCATTCAGCAAAACAAGAAACAAATTGGCATTCGTTCCCACGCAAACACCGATGCACGCGCCTTGGGAGGGACCGATTATTTTCCTTTCCATCTCCTGCTCAGGCCAGTCATCTTCTATCACTTGATAAAACACATGAATAGCTGCATTCAAAGCTGCAGCAAACAGAGACATCTCAGTAAAACTCTGCAAAAACAGCTATCCAGAGCACACCGAATAACTGGTTCTCAACGCGCTTCCCATATGCATGCCCTTTATCTAAAGAAGCCCGTGACTTTGGCAGATGTCGGGTGCTTGCAACTAGGTCAGTTTGAACCAAAGCGAGCTGAGGCTAAAGGCTGGGGAGAGAAAATTAAATTGCGCTCCTGCTCCACAAACTGTGGCTGTCAAAACGAGAGCTCTTGGCCTTCTGCTAAAGCAATGATTTCACCACCGGTTAGGCAAAAGGTTTGACTGGCAGGGTGATGAAATGCCTCAGCGATAAACTGTTCAGGAGCACTTGGAACGTTACTACCAGTTAAAATATTCCAAAATATGATGCACGTAGGAATTCAGGGGTGGGTGGGGGGAACAGGGAGGGAAGTGTTGCCAAGGTATGTGAATCAGCCTTATCGAAATCCTCATCGCTGCACGGCCGGCATGACTGATCTCACTGCTGCATTCGCCTGAAAGGCACAAGGCTCCGACTGGAAAACGCCTTTCCCTCCTGGTGCCATCTGTACCAGTAACACTCAGCTCTTTAATCCACGGACCTACGCTGCAGGAGAGCAACCAGGGGGGTGGAAATCATCCGAGCTTTTAAAAGTTGCTGTGAAAGCCCTGAGTAACTTCTGCAGCAGGAATGCCTGCAGACTACAAGCAGCATTTTCCATGCTGCCACTGCAGTTGCTGGGAAATTCAAGTTTCCAAAAGCATGCAGGAGTAATTAGATGAAACCAAATAAATGCATACACAAAACCTTACAAGAATATGCAAATAATAGGGTGTATTCAGCAGCCCCAGAAATTAAGGCAGCAGCGGAGGCTTGCATTTGCATAAGCTATGCAGGATATGGCACCAAGTCATTCTGGAACCATGTGCATTTTGCAAACAGCAAGCGGGATAACAGGCAAATATTTTGGAATGTGACACTGATCCAATGACCCTCTAAAACTTCACGTGAAGAATCTCAAAGACACCGTTCTAATTAACCACAGACATCCGCTGCTGGCATCCTGGGGTATTCTCACTGCTAAGCTCTGTGGGGAAAGGAATTGGACTTTATAGATTGTTATCAGCATTTATTATTTATAAAGCCCTGTTGGCAAGCACGATGTTTTATGAACAAATAAAAGTGAACGATCTTTGCTTCAAAACCACATAATGAATGAATGTATACTTTGTACATACATTCAAGTGGGCGCTGCTAGTTTATTGTGCAGTGAATGGGGAAAAAAAAGAACTTTGTACATCTCTAAAACAATATCCACCTCTAAATGTACTGACATGAAAGCCAAGCCAAATCAAAACTGAGCTCTACAACCACTCCTAAGAAGCTAAGCCCCTGCCTTGTTTTCTTACCAAGATGAGTTTTTCCCCTCATGGTGTCCCTGTGAAGAGCAAGGCAGACAAAAAAACCCAAGGAAACCAACTTGTCACCGTATAAGGCGAAAAAAGGTTTCTCTTCCTGAGTTACAAATAACTAGGGAAAGTCACACATGTGGCCAAGCAAAGCAGAAGTATGAATACAGTACTCGCTCACTGCTGACAGGCTAAAATTAGTAGTTTATTCAACTGCCCAAAACTACCCACTGTGTCTGTCCTCCACAGCATCTCCCTATTTGTCTGTCTTTCTGTTTGCTCTCTGCTTTGTCTCGCCTGCTAATTCGTCCCTCGGGGAGCAGCCCGGCATGCCGCCGCTGAGCCCAGCAGCCCCCCCTGTGCATCCCAGGAGCCCAAATAAATGAATATCCACTTGCAGTTACACCTGGAGACAACTCCAGGTGCCTCCACTGATTTTACCTCCGCAGGACAGCACCTGAGAACAGCACTTGGCCCCACAGGACACTCGGTTTGCAGAAAACATTAGGTCCTTCACTTTCCATTAAGCATCTTTCCTGCTCTCACTCCCCTTCCCCACCTATTAAGCACAGCATTGGTCCGGATTCCCTCTAAGCACAGATTTACCCTACAAAAATAATTCCACATTTGCATTTGTCCATTGTACGAAGAACCGCGTGCTATTTGCAATGACGGCAGATAAATTACACAGGGAACAGAACACTTGCCCAGTGCAGCTGGGCCACTGCTTATGCATGCTGGGCATTGTTGTGCTTAGTTTTCTTTTTTTTTTTTTTTCTTTCTTCCTCTCACTGACCAGTTGTCTGTTAGTGGATCCGGCTGGCCATAGGGACATGATGTCATGCTGGTCAGGATACAGCCCGGGAGAACGGCAGAGGGTAGAGACAACAACACCTCAGTCCCGTTAACCCCTCTGAGGAGGAGGGAGGTAGAGGACTCCAGGAATCACACCTGTGTTTTCCAGCCGGTGAGGTTTTGGTTTGTGAAACACTCCCAAGGAGCAAGAGGGATTGAGCACGCTACTCCAGGACAAAGCACCCCATGGAGTTGGGGAAAACCAGGAAAAGAAATGCTAAATTGATGAGGAGAGAGCAATGCAAAGGAGTTTGAGGAAAAAGCAATACTAGGGACTATCACTGCCGATCCTATGCTCAGACACGGTAGCAAAGCGTGCCGATATACAGTCCTTTGGCAGATCTGTAGACTTCCAGCATACTAGTGCCCGCTGGGTGACATCACCTCAGCGGGCTCCTCCTTGGCCATTACTCTGATGAAGGATTATCCCACACTCATTCATGCTGACAGCTCATACTGCAAGTAGCACATCATATACAATATGTTTACTTACTAAGGTGTTACTCACATAAAAGAGGCACGTCCCCGTCTGGCACCTACAAATTAAGCGATATCTACCAATACGCACGCAGGGTATAGAGTTACTGAATTTATCTCAACAGATGTGATGTAGTTTCCTCTGGAATTACAAATATGTCCCAAACTGAACTTTCATCTTTTTTTATACCGAGATGAGTGCTAATTTCCATTTCGTATTCATCAGGAATATTAACCACGGTTAGTTTAGCTATGTACCTTGAAAAACTAAAGATCACGTTCAGTACAAATTTGCATAAGCAGTTAAGAGCATGTGAGAGAGCGGCAGCGCTAAATACCGAACGCAAGTATTCCAAACGCAGGGATCTTACACTTACTGCACAACACGTTACGTGTACGGCCTCAAAAAGCCTCCGAGATTACGAATACATTTCTTTTCCATGGAAACTATAATTCTCAAACCCAGCACGCTATTTTGAGGAATTCAAATCAACTACATGCTTTGCATCTGCTGGAAGAAGAACACCACATCATTTTCACAGGCTGCCTCACTCGGTGCATACTCAAAAGGCAGAAGCCGTATGGACATCTTCCCAACTCTTGCTACTACACTTCTGCCTCTGACACCACGTCTCGCTATTGCAGATTCAGTGCAAAGTCTTATCCTGACTCTTTCCTCCCCAGCACCACGACTTAGGGGGCTGCCGGGCTTAACACCCACCAGCGCCGCATCACCTGGAGAGGAACGAGGAAAATGACTAAGGCGGGAGGCATGAAGTAAATTCCCCGCTAGGTAGATTTACTCAGGATAAACTGGAGAAGCTGCCCTTGAAGCCGAATCCCCGGCCAGCTCCTCTACTCTCAGCAGCAGCC
>WEIS01024062.1:0-53614 GCA_013389965.1 Todus mexicanus | reverse complement strand
CTATGAATATAGGGAAGCTAAAGGTAACAGACAAGGGAAGCTCCATTTATAGCCCAGGTAACTAGGTGGGGAACAGATCTGAGGCCTCCTTCTGACAGCACAAAACGTTATGTCAGTGCAACTCCACTGATACCCATCCACTAAGCTACTCTCAACTGACACCTAACCAAACAATTTTTGACATGGGATCCTAATCTTTATCCTCCAGTTACCACTAGTTACGTTCTGCTTAAACAAAAACACCAAGACACATTTTCTGGGCTCAATGATAACTGTCCACCCCAGCTTCTCCCATCTCCTTTCTTCATTTGAGTGTATCCACTGTACTCCCAGTCTCATTTCCCTCTCTGTAATTCGATGATTCATCTGTAGCCTCGGGGAAGGGCACCTGATTTCATTGCTTAACTGCTGATACAAGTTGCTGCACAAATCACCTGGCATTGCAGGATGAAGCTGCCAGCAACTTTCTACTAGAGCTACAGAGAGCAGGTTTGCAATGCCAGCATTCTTATGAAAATCCTATTTCATTTATTGTGGGGTTATTTCAAGAGTGTTGTTGCAGTGCTGTCCAAAATGCCACCTTCAGTACTGCTGTACCACTAGCAACTTTCTGCTTCTGAGTTCTTCTAATTATATAATCTGGGCGACCAGCAGAAAGCACACTTAGCTATTAGGAAGTTTCTTTCCTCAATCCTTTTACAGCAAATCAGGTTTCTGTCCATGTTATTTATCAACTCAACTTGCAGTCATTTAAAACTATCTGTTTTATTAGAAATTTCTACTTTCTTAACACTAAGTTATTTAATGTCAACTAAATCTGCTACTGCAACAGTCTTTTAGAATAAGATCTAGACTAAATATAAGCTAGAAGATGGCAAATCAAGTCTGATTTATGAAGAGCACCCTCAGAAAGATGTGTCCCATTTAGTTGTTTGTTTCTCTGCTAAGTCTGTTATTTGATGTGATTTCAATGTGTATATCATCCTCCTTGGCAGCTTTTACTTCCCTGACTGTAACACCTCAGACCCCTTTCTCCCTCCCATGTTACTCCTTGCTCTACCAGCTCTCATCCTTCATGTTCTCACATTACTATAACCTGCACAGAAGGGACAGAGAAGTTGTGTGGCCAATTCATATAAAATACAGTGTTTACCTTCCTCTTCTCCTTGCTCAGAGTGTCACAGGACACAGGAGCCTGCCTGTGTGGGGGTGCTGCCTGGGAGTGACCAGACAGAGGGAGAAGGATAAATGGGATCCAAGTCTCCCATAGCCCATTCTACCTTGTTCACAGTAAACAAAATTGACCTTAAATTAACTTTCCAAATTCTGCCTGTCTCAGTTCTAGAAGGTACAGAAATTACAGCTTCATAAAGCAAAGAAAAATCATCTTTGCAAAGTGAATGAGCCAAGGATGAATACCAACATGGCACATTTGCAGTGGTGCTAGAGTAAAGAATATCCAAATGCAAACCATCCCTTCAGTTCAGCCCCAAAGTGGAAATCAACGGCTCTGCCAGCTTACATGTAATTTATTGTTAGGAAAATAAAGGATAGACTTAGATATCCTCTTTTACAATGAACACATCTATACTGGACTGTGGCACCCTGTGTTTTATGTGAGCAAGAAACTTATCCTGATATAAATCACAGAGCACCAAAGCCAGCCGGCTGCAACTGTCCAGAAATAGATGCACTCTGAAGGACAATTGTTTCAAAGACAGTCCTTATCAACCTGAGACTCTTTTGCTTCAGGATCCTGCTTTGTTTTAATCACTCTGACAGCTTTGGCTTGTAAAATCATTCTGCTTGTTTATCTGTAAGTAAGTAAAATACATCTGGACATCCACCCCCAAGGACCCAAAGCTGCAAATGCACATAAATAACTTCAGCTGCGCGACTGGTCTCACTGGGTAAACATAAGGGAGGAAGAAGAGGTACTTAGAATATTGACACAAGGGCAAATTGAGAGAAACTGTCCATGACTAAGCTGAGGCAGAAAACAAGGGAAGACTTTTTAATTATCAACTAAACGAGGTAATGGAACAGCTTTCCAGCAGGAGGGATGGCGGGAGAAAACTCAGAAAGCTCTACAATAAAGCTAGGCCATTTTATGAGAAGAGTTATGAGCTTTGCCTGTCATACCACAGGACTGGAATCAGTGACCCATGAGGTCTCATTCGTCCCAGTGTTTGTACGTGACTGAAGTTACTGAGAAGCGTAAATGTTTATAGGATGAGCTTGGAGCTTGCGTCAGCATAGCTGGCAATCTTCCGTGGGTGTTTCATTCAACCCACTGAATGCACATAAACACTGAAGGATGACTTCCCAGTAAAAATGCACATACACACTTCTAGACACTGTATATATATTTTAAATATATATCTATGTTGAATAACATTCTGAAAATGCAAAAATGTTATTAGTTATATGTGTTTTAATGTATATTGTAAGCAATCTATACTTCTGCTGCAAATTATACATACATCTATGCACACATACTAACAAGAAAGCCAAATAACTTACACAGTACTCTAACACAGATTATATTAATATTCTTGTTAAGAGAAACTGAAAGAATTCCCGAACAGATGATTGCTTCAGAGGTCCATATACTATTTAGGAACTTCTTAAGGTATTAACTAAGTATGATTTGGGCACAGTGCCCTACAACTTCCAAAAGGGATTACACACCAGATCACTAAGGATATGGATTGTCACAGCTTAAGTCACCAAGAAGAGCAATAGGATTTAGCCCTAAGCCAGTTTATGGTCTTCAGGTCCGTATGTGACTGAGGTCCCTACATGAGTCTCTTGATAGTGTTACCTGTAGCATTTACTGAATCAATAGAAAACATTAAAAGAATACCTGAATGCACAAAAGTAAGCAATGAAAAACTGGAATATTCCAATGCTAAGCCTGAACTGGTGATCTGAACAATAGTATTTATTACAATACACAGAACTTCATCCTACAGTTATGATCATCTTCAGCACCCTATGTACTTACCTTCACCTGCACAAAACCTGCACTTCAGTGCCTGAAAAAAGGCTTCTCCCTTCCTTACAGACTATTTCACACAGAACATTTTCTGTGAGAAAATGCTTTTAGTGAGATAATCAAGAAGATACTGTGCATCTAACAGAAATCTTGTTGAGGACAGAGTTGGTTTCCTTCAGGACATTAGAGCTTTCTTTGAAACCATGTAGAATGCAGTATTTAGAGATAATGCAATATATTGAGATAATGTCACCACAACATAAAAGCTGCACTTACACCAAAAGGTGTTGAGTAATGTAGTAAAATCATGTATGTTAATAATTAACTTTTAAGAGCACAAGAAGAGTATTTTCTTAAAGTAAAATAAAACACCCTGATTTTGTAGTTACTCATCATCAGTCATAGAAGCCCAAAATGGATAAAAAATACCCTCACAAAGCAACTTTCTATTCTCTCTGTCTTTGTGTCAAGACAACACTGACTCAATGCCAGTCTTAAAATCTTTTAGAGTTGATTAAGAATAGAGGGGGATTCCCCCAACCATCGCTACTTCTGAACACAAAGATTTATTCACTTGTTTATTTTTATTTGCATTTGTATCTGATCTTTTGATCAGTGGCAACGTTAATGATACAGCTATGAGAGCCTGCAAGTCAGAAATCCACTTACCAGATCTCTTTCTTACTTAAAAAATAATGAGAAGCGTGTTGCTCCAAAAGAACTAGCTTGGACAGAGGTCTCTTGGCCTGGGTGTTCCCTTTAGCAGAAGATTTCTGACTCTTGTTGTGGGAGAAACTCCTACTTGTCCTGCCCCAAGGGTGAAAGATACTGCCAGAGAATTACAGCAATAAACCTCCAGGTCCCTGTCAATCTCCAACCATCCCAATGAGTTATTGCTCCCTTAGGACTCAAGAGACCTCGGGGAGATTGAAAAGCGCTGCTCCTTCTACAGATGACCCAACCCATAGCTGCAACAAACAGGCAGAGGAGCATCCTTTGCCAAAGCCGGGGTTGGAAACTGCGGGAGCCCAGTGAGTGGGTGGCTGGGATGGCTTCCCTCACCCGTCTGGAGGTGGGTGGTCCTTGCTGCAGCACTTACACAGACTATGAATGATTGCAACCCACTTTCTTCCTGGCTACTGAGGTTCCCAGAGTGTTTCCAGCCATTCTGACTGCCCGCTTCCTGGCAGGCTGCAGGACAAGCTGCTGTGCCAACTGGTGAAGGTTCTCCAGAAAACCCAGCAAAGTGTTGGTTTGAATGAGGCTGCTCCTGCACACACATGTAGGTGCTTGAAGAAGAAAAACTCTGGCTGTCCTTTGGCACAGGCAGGACAGTGGTAGGGGCTGGACTGCCAGTAGACAGCCAGGTTAATGTGCTGACCCGCAGTAGGTCTGGTTGACCAGGGCTGCTACACATCCTCATGTTTCACAAGAGTTGCTTTGGTAGTGCAATGGACTGTCAGAGCACACTCAATACCACTGGGTCATGTTCATGGCAGAATATAATTGGGTCGAAGAGGAAAAACACCTTTCCCATCATCATAGTTGGTGGCAGCAAAGTCAGGCTTGCATATTTGAAAAGTAAAGGTAACATCAAACTGAATAGTCACATGGACAAATTAAACCTCTCTGCACACACTTACACAGATGCACACACATGCACAGAAGTGAGACTATCACTGATCTCAGGTAGGATCTGTGTCCCTGTTGCCATTCAGCCTAAGTGAGAGCAGAATTTTTTTTCCGTTTTCCCAATAACTTGTAGACTCTCCCAACCTGTCTTTAAATGAGTAGGAAGAAGTAGCACATACAACAACTGAAGGAAAGTCTGAGCAAAACTATCTGTAACCACTTAAGATTCAAATATGCCAGGAGTTCCTAAGTCATCTGATACTAATTTCTGAAGAATTCAAACGGGACTTGTGCTATGCTATATGCCAGAAACTATAACTGCAATGCTTTCTCTTATCAATCTCTTCTCTTGCTTTAGGCAGCTTGATACCATTAACTCAATATCTGCACTCTTCCTCTTTCCTTCCCCTAACAGAACGCAAGGAACCTGTGACACTTTTCTACTGATTTATGTTCAAAGTTGGAGGTGAAACTGCTGTATTAGATCGCACTGAATGGGAACTAGAAGCCAGCCCACACAGGCTTTACAGGAAGAAATCACGGAAAAAGGCAACCCGAAAAGAAAACTTAGATCAAGAATAGATTAGGAAATGGCAAAGTTCACCAGGAGGTAAGGTTTGCATGCTAGCCTTGGTGTTTACATGCTCACTCCTGTGGATGCAGATCTCTACTGATGCGTTCCTGGGGAGACAGCAGCTGGGACTCACAGCTGACACTGCCAGGACTAGTCTGAAGACAGGAATTTCAGATAATATAGCAAGGAAAGAACATCTAGAGCTATAAAAACAGTTAAAACAATCTGATGGGCAAAATAGGTGACTACTAGAGTTGAAGTTTTGTCTTCAGAAAAGGCTTCAGAGTTCAGTATTATGAGCTTCTAAAATGCACTACCATCAAAACCTGCAAGTGCATTGATTTATTAAATTGCAGATCTATAATGAATAGGCATTTACACATTTCTCTTCCTACCAGACTGGAATCCACAGTGCACACAGCCTCCCATGACATTGACTCGATTTTAGGTGTCACATGGATCAGTTGGGTGTGAGTACATAGGAAAAAGACCAACCAGTGAACCACACTTTATAGAAAAAAATGAGTTGATCAAACTCCCAAGCTACCTTAAGACATATCACGTCCCTAAATACATATGGCTAAATATAGTTTAACATTTGCAGGATTGAAAATTAGTCACTTTTCAGTCATACCAACAACAAAAAAAGAAGGGATATTTTGATTTTGGGAATGTCAATATTTCGTCCCTCCTGCAAGAACAGAATTTCTGCTAAAACCCCAAAATTACAGAATTCCAGTTCCACTGAACCACTCAGATTTTGTTTGTAACAGAGATATTATATAGAAAAATCTTAATTCTTCTCCGGTAGAATCTGCAAAACTCAATATAAAGAAGTGGTTGTATTATCCATTAGTTAGACAGATCAATTAAGATACAATGAAGCATTTTATTATGGGGTTATTAAAAAATCTGAAGTAAATATCTGCAGATATAGGAAGCTATGGCTATGCTGTCCTTAAGCTAGAACAGATCTGGGGGGTTCAGTTGCTGAACAAAACCACAGTATTTTTTCCACCCAGAAAAACGTTAAAATAAATGCACATTCATAGCCTTGGCTTTTACTTAGTTTCCTTTAAAGTTACTTAATCCTTCTGAAAACCTCTTAAACTTTAGGTCATTTTTCAGATAAAAATAATTTCAAACCAAAACATTACATATGACCTTTTGATAATATTGAAGGAAAGCGTTGTGGTTTTGCCTGCGAGAAAGACTGACATCTGACAGAAATTAATTAATTTGATGTTTCTAAATATGCCATAAACTATTTGTAAAAAATAATCTGAATTCAGATATAGCTCCTGTTGCCTTAAATCTCTTTTTTTAAAAGGAATTCTGTTACTCAGCAAGAGTATTATAACAAACACAACTACATTTTAATTGATTATTTCATTCACTCTGGCAGATGTTAGACTCATAATTTTTTTTAAAAAGCCCCCACAACTACTATCACAAAGATTTTGGCACTCTTTCAGTAACTGTTGTGGCAGGAGGAACACCCAAAAGGAGAATCTAGTTCGCAAGATCCAAGCCCTAGTTCACAACTTTCAGCCCAAAGTACAGATCAAAGATTTTTGAATCCATTTCAGTTAAACATCTAAGTCAACTAGGTCAAGATTTGCTAGATCCACTAATCTACTTCCTTTTTGAAACAAGCCCCTCTGTCATTTATCTTTTTCAGACCATTGGCACGCTCTCTGCACTCTAGCGTACTAAGACACCAGAGAGAACGCCCCAGTGATGCTACTTCTTTGATGAGTCTTGTCTCTTAGTTTACTTTAGCACTGAAAATTCCCAGTCAACTCCTTTCTTGTTTGTTTATTTAAAGGCAAAACATAAGACTCAACTTTTCGTTTCCATTTCATTTGACATTTCTTTGTCATAAAACACCCCCAACAAAATCATATTTGCCACAACAAATGTGATTCAGAAATGATGTGATCTGGAAAACTCAGATGAGAAAGATTTAGATGTGTTTCATCCTGCTGGTTGATAGAACTAGTTCACAGAGATATAACTCAAACTCAGAGGTGTTTGGGTCATCACAATGCAGGGAAGCAGATGAGTGGCAAAAAGAGTTATGCACTTGTGAGTATTTCACAGCAAGGCCAGTATGGTAGCAAGCAGCCCTGTTGCCGTCTATTCTGCATCCCCATCTGGTGTTCTGTAATGGTTTTAATGAAAGCTCTTACACATGGTTCTTAAAAGAACCCATCTGTCTACTGGGGCGAATTAAAAGATGTAAATGCAGTGTAATATGCTGAAGAATATCGTAGTCTCAATATAAGACCTGACTCTGTCAACCAGCAACAGGTTCCAGCTGGAGCAGCCTCACGGAACAAAGACAGCCCTTGGCTTAATACTGAGTATATGCTTCTGAAGTCCCAAACCAGGCAAAAGAGAAATAAAGAGCAAAACCTTGACCAGATGCGCAATACCCAGCTGAGCACACAGCGAACGTGCTGCCGCAGCAACCTAGCTATCAATGTGGACGGTTCCGATAGACACAGACATCTATTTCAAATGGCTAATACATGAGATGTAGCACATAAGCACAGGTAATGTTTGAGCAGGAGTAGTCCTTTGAACTGCCCTTTCCCTCTCTGCTCTTGCTGGCCACAACTTGAATGAGCTCATGTTCTATTTTAGACAACCAAGGATAGAATCTGAACCACGCTGCTGAGGAAAGACTGGATTTCCAGCAGTGCTCCAATGCAACATTAATGGCCAGGGGTTGCAAAGTCCATGGAAACCCTGCCACACTCCTCTTTCTAATCTTTCTGACCTCTTCCCACTAAATTACGTAAACAGATGGGAACGAATTAAATGTACAGGTTAATGGTTGTGGTACTAGTGTCCTCAATGAGTATTTATCACATCACAGAGTTTAGCACATGGTGTCAGGAGAGGAGGCTAAAGACAGACATTCTTAAAGACTGATCATCTCTAGTCCCAGTGACCACTTCCCTCTTAATCAAACCAGCTAGACACCTGCTGACATGTGCGTTCTTCAAGTCTGCCTTTCCACAGAAAAAGCCTGGGATTATTCCAATTTCCAGAGCTTCTAGCTCCCTGCAAAGATGAGGTTGACTCTACACATCATATGAGCTTACCATAATCATACTATGCAACAAATGCATATGTAAAATGGTCTAGATAACATATCATCGTTTTGGTTTGGTTGGTTTGTTTGTTTGGGGGGAAAGGAATCTATTTTCATTTTGCTGTCTTGGAGTATTTATCACAGAAAATTCCTCACCCATGACTAGAGGTTGTGTTAACATAACACAAATTATATAACATTCTCCAAAACAGGATTAATTCACAGACTTACCAGAGGCTCTCTTGCTAATGGTTGAAGGTTGATCAAGATGATAGAACTCTCAGAGACGATAACTCCTATCTTTTGATTACAGCCTTGATGGCCTGATAAAGACTATAAAACTGCAACC
Source organism: Todus mexicanus (assembly GCA_013389965.1). NCBI lineage: Eukaryota > Metazoa > Chordata > Aves > Coraciiformes > Todidae > Todus > Todus mexicanus. The sequence goes on along the minus strand of WEIS01024062.1, from coordinate 44,958 downwards.
ATTAAATCTCTGGCCCCTGAATTCCCCGTGAGCATTCTTCTTTGAGATCACCTGAAAGAGATAGAGAGAGATGTGAAGAGCATGTGATGGAATTGTTCCAGCATTGATACTGATAATATTACTTGGCATTACATTTATGCTAATATCCATTAAGCAAGTTTTATTAATACTTGCTGTCATTTCTTGGAGTTGAATTATAAAACAATCTATAGTACAGGTTTTCACTTCACACTTATGAAATTAAAAAAGGACTTTCCACACACATGCTCTATACGGTATGATAGGAGAGGCAGCCTTTAGAGGGAGGGTTATCAGATGTTAGAGAAGAGTAAGAGTGGAGGAAAATGTTGTGTGTTCCTCATAAACATTGATTAGAAACGTCATGGAGACTATGTTATATACTTTTGTGCAGTGACTGGCCCTCCTAGATCCATGTGGGATAGTTACAGAAATGCTTTTCTCCTTGTTTATAACTAAGTTACACACTGGCGAAGTTCAGGAGTCACTGCTGACTTTTCTCTTCCCTTTGGTTTGTCTGCAGAAAGTGTGTCAAACAATCCCATTTTCTCTTCATCTCTTCAGGTGTTTCTCTGCCTGACACTGCAGGACCAGCATCCTTACATTGCTTTTCTTGGAATAAAGCACCTTCCTTTCTGTTGCTATAATCAAACCCTGCTAGCAAATAGCTTCTGCTTCTCCCAGTTGTGTACACACCCTTTACTTTTCTTCAGTCATCACAATTTACCTTCCATTAAGTTTGCCAAAGAATTGCTTTAATCCAATGGGGTCTGTGAGGTGTGATATAGTATCGGGACACAGCAGCAGAGACAACTAAGAGCCCATGACAAGCTGGCCTCACTGGAGATTGTCTTTTGAGAACTGGTTATCATTTACTATATATTTACTTGAATTGGGTATCACAGAATATTAGGGGTTGGAAAGGACCTCTGGAGATCATCAAGTCCAACCCCAGTACTGGTATGACTGATTATTACATTCACCTTAGCAACAGAAAAACAATACAAAACAAAGTATTTAACATTTTTGTAGCTGCCATAACGTCAGCGTGAGTACCTTGGGATTTTTGGCCCACTGTGGTGCTGATGTCCTCATCTAATCTGAAACCTTGAAACGTGGAGAAGAATGACTTTCCCAGGAGATGCCAGGAATTCTGAAGAAGAGGAGGGATCTCAAACCAGAGTAGGGATCTCAGCCTAACCCGACTGAACATGCAGAAGTGAAAAATAGTCAATGACTAGATTCCAGCTTTGATGGATATTTACACTCCTTTGCTTACCCCAAAATCATAGCAAGCACACACCAGCCTGGTACAGTTCAGGTGTAGGTACTCAGAGCTTTTACTTCTCTGCCTCTGACAGGCGCTTGCAAACAGAAATTTAATCTCAACTAAAGTATTTTTACACACTCCCTTTCAGGGATGGTTGTAATTTATCATGTGTTTTCTTCTGTGCATAATACGTGCAGCAAACACTGAGACCAATTATGCTCCCGAATGTTCTAGCTTCACCTGAAATCAGCCTTTCTGAGTTCATCTTAATTGTGTCCTCGTGACTCCACGTTAACTTCAAAGAGCACTTCGAAGACCACACAGCTTTTATTGCAAACAAGCCAGCAGGACAAGTATAACCCCTACTAATAATGTCATAGAGACCAGACCACACAGAAGATTCCCATAGTGCCCTTTGGGCTTAAAAATGTAGGGGGTCTGAACTACCTGCCGCTTAGACCGATTCACAGCAGCTCCAAGAATCCCCCGTGCAAGGCGTGCGATGAGTTCTGTGCCCATATGGATGGGTGTAGAGCTGCAGATCTTCGCAGTTGATCAGATAGCCACATTCGTTTTGCCCCAGCTTGCAGCATGCCCTCCTCAAAGCTAAATGTAGGAGAGACAAAGTTCACACCCGAGTACCTCACAGGTTGCCAGTTAAGGCAGTCTCTTAGCCACTGTGAAAGTCTTGGGTCCTGGGTGCTGCTTTACAGCAAGCTGGGGAGGTGCAACCCTAGTTACTTCTCATGGCAAGAAACTGCATCATCTCTTGGATGAGTAAATGTAATAGGACACACAAACCATCATATTTAGAAGGCTCTGAAGGTGCCCACAAGTGCATGAAGAAGGGAAAACTTTTGGTTAAAAGCCCTAATGTTGTCAGGTCACCAAGTAGTGTAGTTAAGATCTGGGGAGTTGTGAACAGTTGAACTAACAAAAAGTTGTGGATGTGGAAAAAAAATCATGGAGAGCATTCAAAGAGGGGCTTTGTGACAGTGGTTTGCATGTGACAATATTTTGCACACTACCCTTTGAGGTCCTAGCTCTGGACCTTCAAGTCAACAAACACAACTTGCTGCTGCAGCAGAGGTTCCAGCTTTGGTGACTGAAGGCAGCAGACTGAAATGCCATGGAGGTTGGGCTGAATAAATGAATAGCATCATTCTTCATAAATTGTCAACAGGTGACTTGCAGTTGTCTTAAAATGAGTAGTCACCAACTACATTTTTGCAATTAGTAATAGCTAAAAGTAGTTATTGTCTGAAAGTTCACCACAGCCACTATGTCTGGACTGTGGTTGCTGAAATTCAGCCGTAGAGCTGGGATGGTTGGTTTTGGCTGGACACACAAGCTATAGATACAGGGTTTTTTTCAGTATGTTCTGAATTTTTGGCACAGGAGCTTATAGTTTGAGCTAACCTTCGTTTCCTCATTGCCCGGATTTCAAACAAAACTTTTTCTTGTTAGAAACTGTAATTTTATCCAGGGTGAAAGGAGGTAGTCGAGGGGGGGAAAGTGAGAGGGTTAACATTTTCTGGAGGGTAGATTGGAAGTGGTGGGACAGCTCTACTGGGGAGGTCAGGAAGAAATTCTTCACACTTCAGCTTAGAAATCAGAGGGGCATCTTCAAACACAAAGGTGCATTGTGGAAAATGCAGCTCTGGATCCCAGAATCACAGATTGTTAGGGATTGGAAGACACCTTGAAAGATCATCTAGTCCTATCAGTTGTATGTTTTGTTCTCCGTACCTCCCATGATTCTTGCCGCATACTTATTTCCCCTTCACTTTTCCCAGAGCATGGAAGATATCGATATTTTTACTCTTTTTCCTAGTTTGGTATTAGTTATTAGTTGCTCCTATTGGTTGTTTAACTCCTGTTAAACTAAACAAAACAATTAAATTTTGTGATGTTGGAGTTACAGTTTTTTCAATCACTTCCAAGGATGTCTAGGACCTTGCATAGTGCTCGAACGAGACGCAGGGGTTACTTCACCTGCTGAAATACTTACTGGTACGGAACCCAAAATCAATTACAACCCTTGCTAAAGCAAATTTCGCTGAAAATGCTTTTTCTAAGTTGCAGTATTTATGGAAAATGTTGACAAATGCATTTATCTCTAGATTAGAGCCAGCTATCCTCAGAAGGACAAGGAGACATACTCATTTATTCCTGCTACAAGGAACAAGCCTCCAGCTTTCTAAGATGGAGTAGCACATTGAAAAGAAAATAAATAAAAAAACACCCCGAATCTTCTGTGGTGCACAAGCATAAGCTGCAGTTTGTGTTTGAGTCCTTCACCACTGAATTTCCTCCTTTGCACAGAAGCCAAACAGGGGAGACCCTGAACAAGATCCCTGCCAAGACTCTCTCTCTGCACCTGCCTATTATTTTCCACTACGCACCTGCAAACTGGTTTCAGGAGTCTCATTATTGCTCACTTGTCTCTGGCCTCATTCTGACAAACTTCACAGACAAAATGCTGTGTTTCCCTTCTAATGATCCTCGCAACAGTTCCAGCTCTGAACAGTCTCTAATAATTTCTCAATTTTTTTATTTTCCTGCTCCCTGCTGACCAAATATGTAATAATGAATAGTGAAATATGAATGATGAATAGGCTGAAAGTAGAGTTAATGCAATTCCTGGAGAGAAAAATCTGCTTTAAAAAATTAAATCAAATCAGAAAAAGACAGGACTCTACATAAAAGATATGAGAAAGAAAAAAAAACCCGCAAAAGCAGCTAGAGTATAACTGAAGGCAGTGACCTTTTCACATTCCCAGAGCTTCTATCGAAAAATTTATGAACGTTTCTGCACCTGGACAGGTCTCCACTGCAGCTATCATCTTTGTACAGCCCCTATACTGTGTCTTAGAGCCCAGTTTCCATTCTGTGTGAAATGTGAGGGAGACCTATCGCTGACCTTCCTCATTGCTGCTGGTGCTGTCACTGATCAGACTGGACCCCTTGCTCGAGCCATTCAAACCACCAAACCTCCAGGTTTGAGCTCTAGCTCTACCTGTACACTCTTCCTGGCTGCCCTTTCTATTTCTCCACAAGATGTACTTGAAGTTTAACATCTTTTCACTGACCAGAGAAAAAAAAAAGAAATCCCTTTTCTACCTGGAAAACTGTCCATGGTGTCCTGGGCAGAGGACAACTCTTGTATATATGCCAGCGGCCACTGCTCTTCTCAGCGGCTTTGATTCGTACCCCAGGTTGTTCCTCTCCCAAGGCAATACATATGAAAAGCTCTTGAAGGAGGTGCCATGAACCTGCTTAATGATACAAGTGACAGAGAACCAGTGACCACAGCAAAAAAACCTGCCTAGTGTGTCTGAAGAAGTGGTTCTTCACTCAGAAATTGTACATTTTGTTTCCTACAGTATCAGTTATGCTTGTAAAAATACACTTCTTACAATATCATCTGTATCTCTACATGTGTTAGGAAGCTTGATTACAACCCTTTCTTTAAGATACCATACTGGTGTTTCCCAATGGGTCTTTTCTCAATGTTGCTGAATCTTGGATGCGCACGGACGATAAACAAACACGTATTTTTAAGAGATGTCAGTATGAAACTGTAATGGGGAAAACAAATATTGATGCTTTTGTTTCATCCTGTTTTGTCAGAACAGGCTGTTCTTTAATCCCTCAGCCAGAGGACACTCAAAGAGGATATTGTACCAAGGACACTACCAAAGGCATAGCGAAGAACAGATATTACCAAATTCTTGCCACTTATCTAGCCTAAGGGTAGCAAAGCAACTCCAGAAGAGAGCTTTGTGCACAGCTATGCCATACAAATAGAGGATTTATTTAGACGTGTTGGTCCAGACAGAAGGGAAGGGTTCTGATCCAGCTAGCTAAAGCTCCAGTCTCATTAGTACAGGCTTCGATGTTATAAACCAGGACCAAAATGGGAGAGGAAAAAAGCAGATCTTGGATCCGTACCATCAAAGAGAGAACAAAGTTTACCCTGTGAGTCACAAGTCACAAACCAAAGTGTATATTAATCTTCACCCTGACACATTTCTTCCATCCATCAGATTGAGCATTGTGCTAGTCTAACAGTGAGGATACATCATGTCATTCATGACACATGATGACTCCCAGATGTTCAGAGAGCTCTGCTACCCAGTGGAACAAATGGGTGTTTACAGTAAAATAAGTACCAAATTTAGCAAAATTGAAGATGAAGTTACAAGTTAATTAGTGTAAGAGGGCCTAAACCCCATGATATATGGGAGTTCATACTTCTTCAATAGATCCAGAAGTACAGATTGAGAAAAGATCCTAACAATCGAACAGTAAAAAATTGGAAACAAATTAAAAAAAACACCCAGAAAGTCATCCTAAGAGAAGCCAGAACAAATAACACCACTGCCGAGTTCTGATGTAGCTCTTCTGGTGGAGTTCCTGGTGATGAATAAAGTGAGTTCTGAGTCAGGTGCTTGTAAATACAGTCATATGTAACACCTACCAAATCAATGAGAAATAAGGTTGAGAGAAGGAAAAGGATCTAAATACATCTTAGAGAGCCCGTCAACTTCTCAACTGATTATAAAAGCTCCTGGTTCAGGCAAGAACGTGACAAGTTTCTTTGAAGGTTACTCACTCTGAAATTTCTTCAGTGACATATTGAGGAGCTCTGTGAGCAGCTGGAGAAGGTGGTCACCAATTTCTACCCTGATGTAGAGCGGAGAATGGCAAGCCCTAAACCCAGACACTGCCAAACAACCCCAGTGAGATCAAAAGTAACTCCCTGCTAAAGGCTGTCCTCTTACAAAGATTAGCTCTCCTGAAAGTCATTACAACTCTCTAGATCTTCTGCTAAATCATCCTTATTCTCACAGACGTTTAAGTCAGTACTGAATAGAGCCATGCAAAGAATAACCCAACCCCAACATTCTCTTGCACATCATATCAAAACCAAGGAGGCGCCTATGGAGCAGACAATGCTACCAGCAGTGGCGATCCTGATGACCCAGAAGAGCTTGCTGGAGCCAGTTTTCAGCCAACGACAGAGAGCCAGCTGCCAGCACTGGCCCTGGATGCTTTGATTGTTCTGTGCTAGAGCAACAAAGTCGTTTTCCATAAAGCAGTATGGAAAAGCCAATTTTCAATCTGGCTTGCGGTGCTGAAAACAACCTGCAAAAAACAGGTGGCAGTCTCCTTTCATGCAAGCCAAAAGAGAGATAAAAATAGACTTGAATTGCCATTGCAAAATATGGTAAAATAATCCTTTTCCATCTGCTAAAGCAAACCTTGGGAATAAGTGAATTAACAGGTCTCCACTATCAGACGCTGTGAGCTTTGCATTGCTGCTCATTAATTAATATTAACATGACAGCAATTGATTGCCTATATCTCTTGCACACATTAATCAAAGCCAAAAGCTGAATGTGCACCTCGTATATCGCTCACAAACTCTCCTGGCACGCTGCCCACCTCTTCTGAAATGTTTACAGCAGCATTCACTTGCTGAAGATCATCCCTGTTGTGAGAGCACCATAGCAAAGGCTTTTCCCCTCCCGCCATCTCAAGTATTCCCTGTTCCACCCTGTGGATCACAGTATTAAACACACAGTGCTGTCTCCCCGACTTTGAAGTCAGCCGCAAACACTGAATGCGAGATGCAAACCCCAGGTCATCTACAGAAAGGGTTTTTACAAAGAAAAGTATGACCCTCCAGAAAGATTAGACCTGCAGGCCATAATTAACACATCTCAGCTGCTGTTAGGAGAGCGGAGCACTGATTGCCCAAGTTGACATTCAGCTGGTTAGAGTGATCCCAAAGGAAGGTTTCTCAGCATCGTCTGCTTATCCCACACTTCAGTCTATTGCTCAAGAGGGTTGCTTCTGCGGGTAGACTGCTAAAAATACCCCACGTACCCAGGCATGGAAACGTGGACTTCCCCTCAATCCAAACACAACCGGTTTAATCAAGTCAGAATGTGACTTGTCCCATCCAGAAGGGAGAGAGAATAGGTTCTGTTTAAACAAGGAAAGAAAATATATAGGCCAAACCCTTGTGTCATTTATGGTAATGTAAATCTAGAATAACTGAATAAACATAACCAGAGTTAAAGCTTTTATAAATAGGTATAAATTAGATCAGAATCAGCTTAAACACATGCAAGTTTCTAAGACTCTTTGGCATCTTTGAAGCCTCAGTTACTGGTTAAATGCTCGGTCAACCCCAGTCCAGCTTTTCTGCTGCCTGTTATTTATGTGACTATTCACAAGACCGAGTAGTCACCCATCAGGACGCATCTAATCTGTATTTGTACAGCACTTTGCAGATGTACAAGCTGAAATCCTGGCAGAAATTTGAGCGTGCACATCTGAAGGACAGCACTGCAACAAAGCATTACTTAGAGCCGATTAAAAAAATACTCTAAAAAATCAAGTTCATTTCAAATTGAGATTAAAAGTCCAAAGCTTCCCCCAGCCCAGAATCAAAAGTTCAGAACTTTTTTTTTTTTTCAGTTTGAAATGTTGAAACATTTTGACTGAAAATAAACATTTTGACATTGCCAAGTCAGAATGTATACATGCGGTTTGTCAACAAAATTAAGTTAGAAATGGCAGAGGAAGAGGTTTTCATGTGAGGTTTATGTTGTGCTTCCTGCTTTTTTGAAGAAATAGCGCAATCGTGTCCAGGTCAAAAAGTTAAGAGGTGCTCAAAAACACTAACAATGAATTGCCCACTCTTCTTTAATCTCAGATCAGGCTTGATCTCAGTTTGGATTATCCCTGATTTTATTCAAGCTAATTCATCTACTTTTCCAGCTGCAGAGTCAGACACAGAGATCTGGGCCACTGATGACTTTTTATGCATAATCCAGGATTAGTAGCGTAGAAAAGCACAGAAATCTTTGTACATGTTTTCTTGGGCCAGAAGTTTTATTTTGCACCGTATAAGGGTGAACACTGGATCTCATTTCAGATTTCCCTTCTGTATTTTGCCCAGTTGGACAGAGCTGAGAGATTTCAATATCAAATACATTTAGAGCTCGGTGAATTCCTTCCAGCTATGACTTTGCTGGTATGTAAAGACTCAGCACTCATACAGCACCCAAATGACAATTCTGCTACCAAAGTGACTAGTCTAGCAAAGGATTTAAGTGAGTAAACTACTGCCAATTCCATATTTTTTTAATTATTATTATTGCTTAAACTGCAGCGTAGAGAACATTTGCCTTCCAGTGACCGGGACCTAAGAGTTCAGGCGTAAGAATATTTAAAATCTGTGCCCTAAACTTGGAAACAGAACTGCATAGTCAGAAGAATTAAATTTGTCTTGCTTTTATTTTGAATTCCTATATGTATTCACCTTCTTGATTCTGGCAAGAAGCTGAAATACCCAGAATAATTCTCTTTTCTCAGTATTTCTGGCTTGCCTTTGAGCAAGGTAGCTGAAAAGACTGGAATCAGACAAATCATTTCCATCTACTCCTACTAGTGAAATCTTATGGGAATAACATAAATTGTTGATGCTTGTGCCACAGGTGCTGATCTGGAAAATAAGACATTTATTTTGTGACTTTGTGAAAATTTTACTCAGAGAATATCCTTTTACATATATATGTATATGTTTGTATAGATGTATCTGTATGTGGATATATATATATAATCCCAGCATGCGAGCAAGATTGTTTTTCCCTACTATACATTTACTACTACCTACCATGTGTTCTATGGTAATATATTACATTTATATAATTCTCAGTCTATTTTATTCTGACTCGATTTAAAAATTGTATCTACAGCTGGAAAAGTACATGCACGTGTTTTTTCAAAACCTTAGAATTTCATTACTGGTGTTCAGTGTAACTAATATTTACAGTGATTGAGCAGTAATTTCTACAATTGTATTAAGAATGTAATCGAGCTTCCCACAAAAATTATCTTCTTGACATAAACTCCTAAGCATTATAGTCTGTATCACGCTGTATTTACTTCGTGATGTTCCTGATTTCCTTCTCAAGGTGAATTGACATTCTTGATATAAAAAGTGAGGTATGTAAAATACAGTAAATGTTACATGAGTAATTAGGAATACTCCCATCTGAAAAAGGCAGTATTCTTAATAATACATCTTAAGATACGGAGGTATTTAACATTATGAAATTGAAATCATTACCATTCTATCAAGGGTTAATTTTCAGATAAATTTCAATTGTTTCTGGATTTCTATCGACAACAAGAGAATATCCACTTCAGGGGGAAATATTTAAAGTAACATTCAAGTATTTTGCAATACAAGCAGTCCAGACTTTTCTAATTTTTGCCTTTTATAAACCCCTTGTAATATTTTACTCCTGGCTAGGGCTTAACTTTTTCTTTTTGGAAATAGAGTGTGGGAGGACAAGTGGCTGAGATGTACCATTTAATCTATTTGATCAAGCCATCTCTTTCACATCGAGTATTCTTTGCTAAATTTGCTATAATGAATAAACATAAACTTCATATTGCACGAGTATGAATCATTTCAGATGTTGTTTAACTTTAACTCTTTTATAGTTAAGCACTATACCAACATTTAAGTTAATTTAAATTGTTGCATAAAACCAAAAAGGCTGTTATTTTAGGGAGGAGGATACTACATCTCATGTCTTCGATGTTTTTGGACAGAAATAGCTACGAGAGGTGGAAATGAATGCAGCAGATGAACATAATGTATACAACATCTTTTAATTTGGCATAGTGATTCCAGAAGTGTCTAACTCAAAAAGGTTAGGAGTTCAGGGAGTACACGTGTTGAATATATATAATTGAAAGGTCTTCAAGGGAAGCAGTAGATTGTATGAATCCAGACAGCCTCTGAATTTCAACTTGCTTAAATTCACTTCCATTCACCTCTGAGTTTGGCCCTTGGGATGGTACCTACTATATAACATTTTATATTCTTGGGGAAACAAGACAAACGAGTCCTGCTAGAATTGTCTGAGAGGCTTAGCTGCAGGTCACTAACAATATTAAACATCTGGATGAGTGGAACAGCCTAACAGATTCCCAGAAAATGAGCAAGCTCTGCTGTGGAAACATACATTGCCTTTAAATTGTCACAAGGAAAACTAATCTAGACCATCCCAAAAAGCTGAAGTCCCATCATCACCAGTGAATACAAGTGTTATTTTCCAGGGAGCAGTAGCCACTGAGCAGAAGATAACCTCATCTTCAAGAGCTTAGGGACTGGTGACGAGACTGGTGAAGGAACTGGAGGGGAAGTTTTATGAGGAGAGGCTGAGGGAACTGGGGGTGTTCAGCCTGGAGAAGAGGAGACTCAGGGGGGCCCTTCTCCCTTCTCACTCCAACTCACTGAAGGGAAGGTGTAGTCAGGTGGGGGCCGGGCTCTTCTCCCAGGCAACTTGTCACAGGACGAGAGGGTACCGCCTGAAGCTACACCAGGGGTCTAGGCTGGTTGTTGGGAAGCACTTCCTCACAGAAAGGGGGATAAAACACTGGGATGGGCTGCCCACAGAGGTGGTGGAGTCACCATCTCTGGAGGTGTTTAAGAAAAGATTGGATGCTGCACTTAGTGGCAGGATTTAGCTGATGTGGTGGTGCTGGGTCATAGGCTGGACTTGATGATCTCAGAGGACTTTTCCAGCCTCAATTATTCTGTGATTGTATAAGAGTGGGACTGTTGATGTATCTCCTGCGGTGTCGTACACTCCAGAGCCAAGAATACAACAAAGATCTGAACTGTGGACTCCTGTATAAGCTTTGAATTATTCTACCATGTGTGATCTACGCGTCATCACACTCTTTTCCTCATAGCTTGTCTGTGCCTCCTCACATCATCCACCTGTTGGTGAGAAAGGAAAGGAAGAACCTACATGCAAGTGGGGTGGTGGTGCAGAGCAAGAAGATCCAGGAGCTGGATCTCTTTGTTTCCAGCTGTTCAGTCTCATGGAGAAGCTTGCAGCAGCAGCCAGGGCCCTGAATCTAAAACTTGATCACTCTCATCTTTCTTAGCTCAAGATACAATCCCATATCCTCATCCTAGTTGGAAGTCCCCTGACTTAATTTTCCCACAGATAGGAGAAATACAGTTTTATGTCCTATAAAACTAAGAGCATTTCACTAGTAGATGGACAGCCAACTTCTCGGTCTCTTAGGTAAGCAATATAGAAAATTGTACTGTAATTCAGAGAGGTTTGAAATAAAATGTCTTTTGGCAATGCTTGGGCTTGGGCTAATATCACAGCAGTTATTTCTGTCAACTTCAGAGTACTGTGCTGTGGCCAATTAATGGAAAAAAGATGAAGTTCAGTTAACTGCTCTGGGATTTTCTCTTTGAATGTTCAGGCTAAGGAAAAGACCTTGCCCTAGCCCATACAGCCTTGTAACGCTACTGCTTACTATTTCCAATTGTTGTTACAGCAGAGCTGGCCTTGTTGCTATTGTTAAAGGTCAGTCAATGTTTCCATTATAAACCTTCTTTATTGTGGATTTTATATAATTGTGTGATTTTAACTTACTCTGGACTGAAAAGTAGCTTTTCTTGACCTGGAAACGGATGTGTTCTGCTCTGTTCTTTAAATCTGTATACTCATTTTGTTATGAATCTTCAGTTTGTTATTAATCTTCAGAAAAGGCAATCTCTAACCCACATTCTTATTTAAAAAATTTCAAGGGGAGATGATCACATTTGGATAGCTGACTCCTCCAGCACACCAGCCAGTGGTCTCCTGATTTAGTCCCAAAGCAATACTGGCAGCTCACTGCATGTTATCTGAGAAACTGCAGTTACCAAGTCTTATTATTCAACAGTGGGTGGGTCACTTCTGAAAAATGAAAATCTGAAGGGAAGGTATTATTACTTGGAACAATTTCAGTCTCAAAACAAAAAGTTATATTTCAAAATGAGTTGCACACACAACCAGTGTGTTAGACACGCTGCAATCCCCACAGTAGATTATGAAAATTATTTTTGCCATTGGGCAGGAAACAAAAAAGCACTGGAGTCAAAATCCCATATTCTCCAAAATTCTCTAGAAATTAAGTACTCCATGGATATCTCTAGCGCAACTGAATGACCCTTTTAAATTAATAATCACCAAGGAATTATTTGTAAAGTCCCCTCATTATAGAGCCACAAACATCATCTTTCCCATTGAAGCAACAGCTCCCTGCTGTCTTTTGCCTCCCTCTATTGGGAAGAAGCCTCCTCAGCAGGTAGGAGAAGCAAAGTACCATCCAGTGTCCCTGTCAGCTCTGGTGGGTTCTTCATTGCTCTGCCACAGCTGGTGCAGACAGGACACGTGCAGCCCCCTCGTCCTCCCTGGGAGTGAAGCTGACCTCTTGCTCTCCCTTTCCCCTCATGGTAAGAAGAGTCAGGGGACTCTTTTATGCCTCCAGAAAGCAGTAGCAATCAAAGACGAGAAGGGCTGCCAGAAAATATAATTTTGATGTCACACACATTCATTGACCTATATAAGGAAGGACAGTGGGGATAACTAAGAATTTGAAAATAGTTTTTCATTACATGTTATAGTATAAAAAGCTGTCACAAATTTCAAAAGAAAAAAGGAAGTTATCTCCTGGTTTATCGTGTTTCTATTCTCAGAGAATTATTTGGTGGCAATTAACCTATTTGTGAAATTTCACTCCGAACAAAGCAAAGGCAATATTCTTTTTCAACGGTTATTTGCGTTCTTTGCCCATCCCTATTTTCAGCTTTAATTCTCTCCACAGGCACGCACATACATTTGCTCATACACACACCCATACACCTGGTACTCCATTAGGACTGACCTGGCACAGCCCCAGGAACAGTGGATTTTGAAGCCAACACCCATTTTTCATGAAGAGGACAATCCCACACCTATGGCTATGCTTTCAAACTACCTAAACACACAAGGTATCTGCAGAACTCAGTTATATCAGAACAACTTGAGAGGTAAATTCAGACTGTTACAATCAGCTTGGTGGAGAGACCTAATGAAATTCTGACTGCATCAGAGGGATTGAGGTTTTGGTTTAGCTCAGGCTGTTTGGAGAAGATGAATCTGAAGCAAGAGTCCCTGTGTGAATTTTAGAGCCAGAATGGCCACACAGGGAGTTATGTCATCACAACCGCACAACTCACTAAGGCAGGTGAGAATTGTCTGTGTGTCTCTGTAGCAGTTAAAAGTAACTTGTGTTTTCACGCTCTTCTTCTCAGACCTAAGGATTAAAATCCTGATACTTCAAAACAAAGATGAATGAGCTGATGTCTCACAGGCTTCCATGACCTGGCACCACAGCAGCAGTTCAGAGGATCCTAAACCATAACGTCATGCACGTGCATGAGTGAGCAGACCTCCATTTTGTTTATAATTACAGCTCTTCAGCATCTCACTCTGCATTGGCTAGATGCAAGCTAGGTCTAATCTGGGAGCTGGCAAGTCACATCCATGTAGTGCCACGCTTAAAGTAAAGTATCTTGTCTCTCAGCAGGGATTTTCTTGGATTGCAGGCAGCATTAACATGGTGATACCATGTACAAATAAGACTGGAACAAGTTCAAATGACTGGTTGAGTTCATTCCCATCTGGCAGCATCAATTCATCTAGCCATGGCTTCTTATCATAATAAATTACTATTTTACAGGTCTGACACCAAAGAGTTGAAGGTTCATCAGGCAGTTTTACAGTGCAGTCAGCCTCATGAAATAACCTGGGGAGAATGCGAGTGCGTACGGAGAAACAGAATCATCAGCAGTGCAGGTTTTTGTGTCTCCACTTTCATCACTGCTTTGCTGGGCCAGCAGTGATGAGGCACCTGATGGAGCGTGGGAAGGACGAGTAAAGGAAAGCACACTGCAAGAGATTCACTAGAGAAAATCTCTCAACCCAGTGTGACTGAATGTGAAATGGCCCACTCAGGGTATCTTCACGGAGAATGAGGTTGCCACACTTACATCATTTGAGTGTGTATTCACATGTCCTCACTTTGCAGAGAGGAGAAGAATTCACATTTTTAGGCTTGGTGGTAAAGAGGGGTCAGTCCAAACCAGAGGGGCACCTCAGTAGTTAGTTGGACCTACAAGTATTTCCTTTTCGGTAAGGCTTGGCTCTCATTCCCCTGACTGCAGTCAAGATTTCCCTTGCTTTCCCCTCTGACCCTTTTACTATTTTCCTCACCTGAAAGAACGTGACTCTTAGAGGTAATTTTAAAGTGTGGGAGTATTTAATCCTCCATTTGTCAAGGGTTTCTCCAGTTTGTATTTTTGCATCTTTGTATTTACAGGCCCTCTCCCTCTGAGGCCATGTGGTACACATGATGGGAAAACCTCCTAAAATGTCCTAACAAAACAAGCTTAAACAGAGCCAACAAGATTACACTATAAGCTTTATCTCTGTGTTAATTATATTGCATAACTCAAATGATTGACAATCAGTTATAGAAGAACAAAAGATGTGTCGAACAAAAGCGGGGAATTTTGAGTTGGATGACACAATTCTCTACCATTTCCAGATGAAATTTTCAGTGCTGTATCACCACAGAAACACAGGAGAAGACAGAGGTGGTCCATGTGACATAAGCTAAGGCAGCATTACTGCCCCAACTGAGCAGAAGTCTTTCTGTCCAGCCTCTGAGTAACTGATGCCACCTACCCCTCTTGCTTTTTTGTCCATTTTCTAAGAGACTGACACTATGTTAATGCTCTGCTTATTTAATAATTCTTTTCAAATTGCAACAGGCGATGCTTTTATCCAGTCAAATTTTTTTTCCTTTTTTTTTTTTTTTTTCCCAGATCAACACTATCTTAAAAAAAAAAACCCTCAGTAAAAAGAGAATCCAGTAACTTGTGGAATAATTTGAGGGCTGCTTAGGAAGAATAGACCCAGAGAGCATGCGTTATTTATCTTGCATTACTCCACTTTTTTCCAAACGTGTTTTTATATAACATGACAGGTTATCACTTCTTGCCTTTGGCTACAGATGGGTAGGGACTGCAAACAATCAAATGCAAATCTAGAAGAGTCTACAGCAGACGCACTATTGTATTGTCATGGCATCACTCCTACTCACTCGATTAGTCAAAGCACTCCCTTTGGTTTGGTTATTTCGATGGAGTAGCTGGGTGGAGACGGAGCGTGTGGGTGGATGGCTCTTTTCCAGCAGAGCAAACACTCTCCTCGGGGGACGTCCCTTACGACAAGGAATTCCTCATGACATCATGGGCTGCCTGACGCTGGAGTGATGTGCTGGAGTTGGAATTGCTCCCGCTGCGTTTTATAACACAGCTAAAATAGGATGAGCAAATCCTACAACAGTAATCAATTTAGAGGTGTGGTTGTACTTATACCAGAATTTTTCCTTCCTTTCTCAATTGTAAGATGGTCTTCAGAAAAGCAGCTTCTAACTCCAAGAAAAGCCAGATGCATCTACTGACTGTGATTAGCAGAGCTGTTGTTTTGTTGCTTTGATACAAAAAACACCGGGTCAAATAAATGTTTTCCCTTTCACAATCAATGAAAAGAAATCACCTTCCAGCAACTTCATAAAGGAAGGTATCAAGTAATTTTAAAACTTTAAGTCAACCACACTCTAGATTTAAATCTGGTTTTGGTATCTAGAAAACGGCTGACATTTTCTTACTGGAAAAAAGAAAAGAATGGCAAATGTGGGCTAGATGAACTAGAACTGTTTGTCCCATCGAATTCATGAGAACCCCAAGAGATGTTTACTCAAATGCTTCATCTTTGAACAAAGTTCACACAAGTTACAGATTGGGCCAGTATCATCATCTACAGAAGATATCTCATCAAAATCTAACACATTCTAAAACCAAGCAGCGGGCAACACCTTTGGGAGGAGAAATACTTTTTTCCTCGGTTTTTGATTAACTGAGCACAGTAATCCCTAGGCAAGACTATGAAACACTACAGTACAAGACAGACCAGGTTGCAGATATTCGATCTTCTCTAACTCCTTGGGAGAAGTTTAGGGCAGGAGCTCTCGCTCCAATTTTCTGTGCTTTACTTGGACAACTGACAAGGGTGATTCCCACATACTTTTGTTGTTTTGATTAAAACAATCAGGAAAGGACAGGTGAATATGGCTACACATATCCTGGACTACCAAAACCATATGCTGGTATGATATTATGAGAACAACGTGATGGGAACTGATGAGGTGCACTACACAGGATCTGATATTCAGAAACCCCCAACAGTTTACCTCAAAAACTTAAAGCTTTTGTCTTCTAGAAAGGGTGCAATCAAGAAAGAACAAACAGCTGTTAAGCTGATGTTAGCAAAAGAGAATTCCCATGTAAACCTGAGCTATTCCAAGCCAAATATTGTATACTAATGTTAATCCTGTGAAAAACATTCTGTAATTGAGAGAATTATAGGAGCATGTACCGTGGCCACATCTCTATCTTGGATCTAATCACAAGGAGCTTGGTGAGATGGAAAAATAAAAGATTTTGCTACTGCTGGAAAGATTTCCTTCCTCTGCGCTATAAAACAGACTGTAAACCCAGAGACAAACACACGGTAAGACAGTTTCCAATAATAGCAAAATTACAATACAGAATTATCCGTATTACTCTATGGCCCAAACCCTCATTTGTAACGAATCAACAGGTTGCTCAGCAGATGAATCTCTGCTGCAGTTCTTGCAATAGTTCACGCTCAGGATCTCTCCCTAAGGCAAGAGCAGGGCAGGTCTGACCCCCACGATCCTCCCACATCCCAGGCTGTATCATACTTCTCCTTGGCATTATGCTATATGAACACACCCTTGAGGGCCCCAGCTCACCTTTCACATTATTTTAAGAGTTTTGCGCTGAAGAACACATGCACATTCTTACGAAGCCGTGTAAGAGCCTAAGGGGGCCCAGAGGAGATGCAGACCCCATGGCGTGCAGCAGGAACACAGCCAGCCCGCTTGAAAAGAAACTCGCCCTAAGCAATGCTTATTCTTAGGTTAGTTGCAAACAAGAGGGATATCTTCGTATCTGAAAAGCACAGATTTTGAGAGGTACACCTATTGCAATTGCTTTTCCCAGTGGCTCCCAGGTGGATCTACGTTCACAGTGGTGTTAGAGAGAAGAGGAAAAAAACCTCTGGCATGGGACGGAGATAACACCATTAAATTCCACTCTTAATCCCTGATATTTAAGAGATCACTTTAAACCCTGCAGCATGAGGTTTTAGAGTCATGACAGCGTATGGCCTTCATTTGGATTATTCCTGTTATTCCTATCAGTACACAGCATCATATTCTCTCCAATGGGAGCTCAGCAGCTGATGAAAGCACCACAGGTGACTGGCAATTTGAAGTGATCCTTTCTCCTTCCAGTCCCATTTCTCACTCTAATTTAATCAGCTTATTTCCCTACCATTTTTTTTTTTTTTCAACCTGCTGTATCACGCTCTGCTCTCCAAATCATGCTACAGCTAAGACTCACCTACACACTGTGGCGCTGGCACCTGAAATCACCGTTCTGGCTCCAGGGTAGCTATAGGAGTATCGGCATGTACCAACTACCCCTCATTAAAATTCGGCAGCACTGGAGCAGAGGAATTGCTCAATCCCATTGTTGCAGGGGTGGTGTTACTGTGTGGTTGCAGGCATTCATATAATCTTATTATGATTTTTAGGTGGCTCACATGTATATTTACACTTTAACGTTTTGTGCCGTAGGTTCAAAAAATATCGAAAATAATATTATATGGCTCTCAATACTGGGGAAAGATTATAAGTCTCCTAGAAGACATACAAGGTCTGACAGCATCATAGTGTAGAATTAACACTGGAGCATGTGCTGTTAAAGAAAAAAAAATAATCTATGAATGGTTTCCAGGAAAAATTTTGAGTTTGTTTTTGAAGAAAGTGTTACCTGTGAAAAACTTCAGGATAAATAAGGTATTTTAAGAATTATGTATATATATTGAAGTGATGCTTTGGAGCCCTTTTCACAGAGCAGATATCCATTGTGTTAGCAACTGAATAAATACAAAATAAAACTGGTGCCTACACCAAGGATCTTACAGTCCTGTTGTCTGTCTGCTGACATGCACCACACCTCATGCTAGAAGAGATACCAGGGATCTAACTCTGTACTTGTCAGTCATCAAATATCTGTAATCCAGAACAAGCACGTTGGCAAAACTAACTAAATTTAAAAGAAATTTGTAGAGCCTGTTTTCCCATAAGCAACTTTGCTTTAATGGACCCAGCAGAAAGAGGTGAAGGGAAAACACTTCCCTGTTAGTTGTGAAATTGTTTTCCAAAAGGATTGACATTGACAACTCAGGGATAACTCAACAGATTTGAAACTTTGCATAATGCTTACAAAATAATACAGATGAGCAAGCCTTGGAGGATTACAAGGAAGTGTGCCTGCTAGTGATTCCCAGAAAAATGCTTTCATGGCACAAATACAGTTGAGAGAGAGACAAAAGAAAAAGGAAGGACTTGAAGGAATCCTGACCTGACAGTGAAAGAGATCCCTCCATACCCAGTTGTGCTGATTTAAGATGCTGGCAACATCAGCATTAGCAACTGGTTAAAACATTAGCAACTTAACAGCGAAGAGTGTTTGGATTTGGATCCTCAGCATTATTAGTCACCTTCCCCCTTCAGAAAATGTGGCCATGGCATCCTCAAGGTTGCGTAACATGGACTGACTGACTTGTGCCTTCCTCCAGTTTTCCCTAACGAACCCCAAAGAAAACGCGTATGCCTCAGTGTTAGCTCCAGAGAAACATAGCCTGAGCTTTTCCCAGGCTATTCTTTCTATAACATACCTGTATTATTCACATGTGCTTTTATTTACACAAATACATATACATTTCTACTCAATGTATTTTATGAATATAATGTACGTAGGGATTTAATAGCACAGCCAGTAAAAGGGCCCAAAAAATCCCTATCTTATTTCTCAACTACAAGACTTTATTCACTCCAGCCCTTGGCTTCTCTATGAGGACCTCCAACAGAGGCAACAGCTGAAGACAACTGCAGTGGTTTGCTTTGGAATATGAACAGAAAGAATTTAACAGACACAAATGCTGGAGGGATTCTGGACAGTGCGTTTTAGTTATTTTTTTCTATAATTCCCCTATTTATAAAAGAAAAGCAGTCCATCAGATAAGGTGATCAGGGCTTCCATCCCTCTCATGCACTCCCCAAATGGCTTCTTCACTGCTCCCTTTTCCACTTTCTCCTTTTCAGTAACATGGGAGAAGTAAAGAGCAGCAGCAGCAGCCATGAAGTTTCTCCTTTTTGTGGTTTAATGCTCAAGTGTGTGATCTAAGGGAAATCTCAGGCAAATTAAAAATATACTGGTTTTTTTTATTTTTAGTGGCAAGTTGGCAGGTACAGCAGCTTCAAGGAGGCTGTTGCAGTGGAAGTAAAATAGACAGTCTAAAAGGGGTGGCTGGCACAGATGACTTAAACAGAAAACCTTGTGTTTACTGGTCCAGGATCAAGCAAACCTTGTCGGCTTAAATGTTTTCCTATATATATTAACCTACTTCATTACACCAACTCCTTAACCATAGTAAGTGAAACATTACCAATGGGAAATCCATAAAAGTTGGAACTCACAGAATGGAATGTTTTGATTTATTTTTGCCTCCCCTCTCCCAGGAGTTGATCAAAGAGTAAACAATATTTTACAAATAATTAATTTGAGGAAAGGTAAACTTTTCTCTATCAGACTTCCCACATGGTGCAGAATAAAATAAAAAAATTATAAAATAATAATAATAATAAAATCTTTACATTCCAGAAGAAACATCTTAGCACCTTTTGCCTGGCCCAAAGAAAATAGTCCATAACCCAGTAAAATCTTTATTAAGAATAATGGGCAAGGAAATGGCTAGAAAAGTAGTTGCTGAAAATCCAACAGCAGAACAAAACAGGAAAATGTCTGGGTTTTGCATCTGTGTTTTACAAACACTCACTTTCTAGGCAACTCCTTTCTCACCAGATGAATTTTGGGCTTTACTTCATCACACTGATTAAACTTTTTAAGTTTTAGTGGCTGCTTTCAGGAAAAAAATAAATCTGGAGGTTGTTTACAGATAGAGAAGTGTGACAAGGATGCTCTAAGTCAGTACAGAAACTCCAAATAAAATCACTACTTAGGGAAACAGCAACCTGGGCATTAGCTCTAGCACTTTGGAAATTTTTGAAACTTTTCTATCATTTAAACCCTTGCAAATCACCACTGTTCATATTGTAGAAAGAAATGATCTCCTACCTTTTCTATCTAGAGAAAAGTATACATATAAACATTAGCTTAAGAAGGTAATCCCTTGGTACCAGGACTTTCAAATCTAAAGTTGTGACAGATAAACTGGTAGTTGGAAAATTGGGAGAATTTCAGCACAGCTAAAAGATAAAGATATTTTGTGCTTCATAATGCTGAAAATTTTCCAGTATAGCTTTCTGAAGTGAAAATATTTCAGGGTATTTACCTTTTTTTGAAATGTCTAGCATCTTTATCATACTTATTAAAAAAAAAACATATGAGAGACAAATTAAAAAAAAAAAATCCAATATCAAGTGTTTCTTTTCTGAAACATTCAGAGTTCATCAAGATTTTTACCTAAGAAAAACACTAATCATTTTTCTTTCATGGTCTATAAGAAAAGTGCTGTTAGTGGAATGTGCGATCTAGCAGACAGGACATGCAGAACTCCTGACTGGAAGCTGAAGCTCATCTTCTTCAAGTAGGAAATATGTCTGGTTTTCAAACAAATGAGAGTAACTTCTCTTGGATCTTGTAATTCTATCATCACTTGGAATCTGAAATCAAGATGGGATGCCTTTCTAAAAGATGCTCACATGGCTCAGTCACAGATTAACGTCATTGACACTTCGTGTACTTGGTAGGGAATAATATAAAAATAGAAAGGTCAAATTCTTTGGCTTGTTTTGCACCACAGGTCAAAGTGGACAAGCGCAATGGTCCCCGAGGAACTTTGAATTCACTGCCATTATCAACAGTAATAATTAACATGCGTCTGTGTTCTTTGATTTAAATCCTGTTTGCGAGCAGTGAAGGAAGGCACGAATATTGTCAGAGCAACGAGCTGTTTGAATACTAAGTCACTTCACAAGTGAGATATTAGGAATTCTCCTGGCTCTGATCCTTTATCATGGTGCAAAGCCATCAACTTCGATATCAGTACCATATGTAAGAGTTTCTCTTTAAACAGACATCAGGGAGCTACCATATATTTTACACCTAGCAGGGGAGACATCTTTTTTTCAGCTATGCCTGTCAGATTAGATTCAGATATTCAGAAGTCTTTAGAAGAATGAAGATCATCCATCTAACAGGACACAAGGGTAGAAATATTAGGCAGGCACAAAGATGAAGCTTCCATAGCTGGATACTTCTAATAATATACAATTCAGGACAGGTCTCCACTGTGAACTAAAGCACAAGGCAGTGGTCTGCAATGTAACAGGTGCAAGCAGTGATTAGTTCAGATACTTCAATAATACAAATGTATTGGGGTGGTCCTGAAAGTTTGCTGCTGGAAAACAGAGCTATAAACTTGTGCTGCATAAGACCAGCTCACAACACACTTGCAGATGGATGAATCACATCAACTCACATTAACTTGAGAATAACCATACTTACAGGTTTCCTTTAACCACCCAAGGAGCTCTTTGTTTAGTACTAGGATGAGTAAGGGCATTGGTTGTGAATTATTGCTGTCTTCATCCAGAGAGAATGACTTTTAAATAATGGGTAAAGTAGTGGAGTGATGGGTGCTGAATCCTGTCTTTTTCCTTGGATTGCTTTTGTTTTTCACCACGGCTGCATAGACAAGATGGGCCAGTCACAAGATCCTACAGAGCCAGCATTTTAGTCTGGCAAGATACAAGTTAGCACATTGTCTATCTCTGCTGTGGAAGGCGGTATGAACAACTGTAATCCTGCTAAAATTGGGTGCAAAATCATCCCTACCACCCAGATTTCTTCAAAAGCTGATGGAGGAGACAGCTGAGGGCTTTGCAATATCGTTATCTCTCTCATGCCAACATCCCTAGCACTGGGTAGAAGGCAAGGTTGTTGCCCGTAGATATCAAAGAAGACGCCTGTCTGTGTCTTGCTTTGCGTATTTCCTGTCTTGGATTTAAAGAAAGATTAAAAACCTAGACAAGCCATCGCACCATAAAATTTGTTGGCCACAAGAGGTGCTGCACTTCACAGGAGATACGCAGTGAACTGCAGGTAGAGAAAAGCCTCCCCTGATTTTTGCTTCTGGCAGAAACAGGGATACATTGCAATAACCCTGTCCCCGCAGGACGGGCTTGCAGAGCCAAGCTCCTGTTCCTTGTCTTCTCCACTGCTGTGACCTACCTGCATGTGGTGTCCAAAGGAAGTGACTCAGAGGCTGTCTAAGATCCTTTCTGAATCAAATTTTTCCAACGAAATGTCTCTCCTGAAGCCAAATGTGTTTCCTTATAACACAAACTCTTTTTTTTTTTTTTTTTTTTTTTTTTTTATGTTTTTTCTTTTTANNNTTTTTTTTTTTTTGGTAATGTGACTTCCATTAGAAGAAGGAAAAAAAACCTACCAGTGCTTCATCATTGGCAGTCTGGTCTAGATTTTGGAAGTGTCTTTTAGAGTTTGGTGGGTTTTGTGGGGCTTCCACCCACCCTCCAGTTAAAAGTCATTCTTTTTGTAGTAAGGACAGTAAAAATTCAAGCAGGGATTGTAAGAGTCACACCTGAGATTTATAGTCCTTCTCCCTAAGAGAAAAAATGTGGAAATAAATGCCCTTGGATTTTAGAGTTTTGAAAATTTTGGTTCTTCTTGGAGCTTCTGATTTTTTGAAATTGCATACAGGATCAGAAAACAACAATTTGAGTGGCAAGGCAAGGAGGACAAGAAGGACGCAAAAAAGCCAATGAAGGTGTTTGATCGCCTCAAGTTCTGGTTGCTGGGAACTGTGGCAGACAAGGGCTTTTTAGACCAAGTGCACATCTCCAAGGTGGTCCCTGCTGCTCCACCCCACCTGCATGTCCCCTGATACCTTCCGGCCCATGGCTTTCCCCCCCTCAACGTAAGTGGATGGCTCTTCCCTGTCCATGTTCCTCCTTTCAAGAAAGCACTTTGGTTGATTTTTATGTGAAACTCATCCTTTAAAATCTAACCTTGTCACATTAAAAACTGCTTGCATACACACACGTTCTTTTCACTCACATACAAGCCCTAAAACTGGTGGAATTACCCAGAGTCCTCTGATATTCCTTTTCTAACCATCTCAACCATGAGGTCTCTCCTACTTTCACAGCAGATTTTGAACTTCTTCATCTCAGGACTAAATTTGTGAAGAGTTCCAAGAAGGGTAAATCCTCTTGGCTCTAGAGAAACAACTAAGGACTACAGACATTTTTGGCAATACAGCAATCACTCTAATGGCCAGCTGCAGTTCTGAATCTGCCATCTGAGGGAAGGATAAAGACTTGGGTGTTGTTTAGTCTAGAGGAGAGGAAACTGAGGAGTGAACGTGACAAAGAGTCTTCCAATGCGTATGGAATTGTAGGAAGAGAGGGATGATTGATTGTTCTTCATAGTCAGTGGGAGAGGAAAGAGGAGGAACAAGCATAAGCTCTAGCAAAGACAACTTAGGTCAGATATTAGGAAAACATTTCAGCTACAATGGTGAAATACTGGAACAGGCAACCTAGGAGTGTGGAATCTCCTTCACTGAAATTATGCAGACAAAGTTTAGATAAATACCACTTGAACAGGCAACCTAGAAATGTGGAATTTCCTTTGCTGGAGCTTTAAAGAAAATGTTGAGACAAACGTCTGGTAGACATGGCTTAGCTACACTTGATCCTGTTTCATCCAGCTCAACGACCTCCAAGGTTTATTCCACCTCTCCATTTCTGTGACACTCAGATTTATAGGGCAGTGGTTAATATTCGTAAAATGGGTACTCCCGCACCTCACTGCATGAGGTTTTGCCTGCACACACAAAGCAAAGGACCCCCAAGGAGCTATGGACATGGCCATTAAAAAAGCGCATGGAAAACAAAACTGAAAACTCACTCAAACCTTGTTGCATATTAACAAATGAGCAGCAGAAAGACAGGTATCATCGTCGGAATCTTAAAACTCGCAGTCCAGTCACCCAGTCACTGAGTCATTTCCCATCAGCTGGCTGTAACAGACCATCCCTCATCAAAAACTGTATCAATATCAGAGCCCTGTTATCTTCCTCCTCTCATTTTCCCTCTGCTTAATGAAAGGAAGAATAGCTACAGTGTCATCAGTTGCATCCTGCTCAGCTCAAGTTGTATATTCGCATTTTAATATTTTTTCTGTTAGAGACCTCCCTGTGCTACCACAAAAAACACAGCCTCTAATCCTCTATTAACTGTATTTAGCAAACCTCAAGTGTTTCCTCCATTTGCAATCTGGCTGGGCTTCAGCCCCGAAGCAAATTTCAGGTGGCTGTGGTCTAAACATTAACTCTGGTCTGGAGCGATTTGAATTACAAACCAAACAGACTGTAAATGGAATCCTAAAGTGCAGTCAGAGCTCAGGCTGGGAACCTGGCTTTGTTCTCCTGAGCCTTCAAACTTACTTTCGCACCGCTCATCGGGCAGTCAAAAAATGGGCAGTTCCTCACGGAGAGGAAGCCCAGGTGTTACATTAAAGGACTGCAAAGGGAGCCATTTGGTACCAACATTATAGATTTATTACTCGTAAATTTTTAAAATTTCCTTGTGTTTTGTGATGAAAAACACATCATACTTTGATTTCCCCACCACCTCCTGTGTTTTGCTTCCAAATTTTTGACAGTCAGTTAACGATGAAGTTAGGAACTTATTTGCCAAAGTCTACTGTACGTGCATTTTCTGTGTCGCAGCTAAGAAAAGAATTCAACCACAAATATACCCCTTTTCTAAAACTGCAACAGCTAAGACACGATGCATGCCTTAATTATTCACATCCTCCAACAACACCGAAGCATCATCTGTTTTGCGGGAGTGCTTCTAGCCTTGTGAAAAAGCAAGGACCAAGTTTTAGTGTGTGTTAGTACTTCACATACGCTGAAGACTTAGAGGAAACCTATGGAAAGTGAAAAAGGCAAGAGATTTTACCCACGCAGCTGGCAGTTCATAGACCACTTTCAAGACGATGCAAGAGGTGATCAGCTAGACCTTTAAATAACTAGACCTAAGGAAAGTTTTGGATAACAAACTCGGGTTATAATTCAAGGCAACAAATCAGCTATTGTGCTTTCTTTGCAAGAAGGAAGCTGCTTCTGTGATAAAACATGGTTGGGCACATTAGATGATCAATCACTGAACGTCTAGGTCTCAGGAATGCATCATAATAATTATGATAGTTACTAGTTTTATATTGCAGAGAGAAATCAATGGGACTTTTCATGTACTGGAAATCAGACATGTGCTTCAATAGCTTCCTGAACCAAAGACTGATGTCAAAAAAGGATAAGCATGTGCTGATACAAACTGCTGAACAACGTTCTCAGGTACTGTCCTGGACAGGGGGTAGCATGAATTTACTAGCAGGCCGAAAGTGTCTTTGAAGTATTTGTTCTATTATAGGTTTATGTTACATACTAGTCATTCTGTCTTTTTGTGGAACAGGAAATATTTTCTGCAGAGAACAGGGTAGAATATAATGGTCCTCTTTGAAGGATCCTCCTCTCTTGCCATGTCAGCTCTAATATTATACCCATATGCCGGCTGCTTTTGGACAACCATTTGTTTTTCCAAAGGCATCCTACAGCATTTAAGTGACTCTGCATCTGAAAGTTGCTAACCTTGAGGGATTTTCCACAGCTGCACGAGGAATGATTTAGAGAGATTGCTCCACAGATACTGCTTGTGGCTAAAGCCAACAGAAAGGAGTTTGATTTCTTTCAAGATACACACAGGTAAAATGAAGCCTGTGTTCTCAAGCAGTCCACACTGGAAGCGCATCTAATAAATAAATAAATAAATCCTATTTGAACTACTTTGTTCGATTAGCTTCCTTGTACAGAACACGATTAGCGACCTGCTTGCTCTTGTGGGTTTGGGACCAGAGCTTTCATCCAAAGCTTTACTCCATTGTGCCTTCAAAACAATTACCCTAGTCTGCCATGATGGATGAAGACTTCTCTAAAATTAGTTCTTTGTTAAATTTGCCTAAAGACAGGTTTTATTTCACTATTTGAGGTAAAACTTGTGTAAGCTAAGTGTTCAAGTTCTTACTCAAGCTAACTTCCCAATGTAGGGGAAGGACAACACATGCGAGTATGGCCAAACATCATACAGGAGGGATATAAATGGATGCAAATATTTACAAATATTTGTGTTCCAGACATTTATTTCCCTCAATAGTCTCAATACCCTTTTGCTTATTTGCTGTGAGCTGGCATTACTTCTTGGGATGTTTTATTTGTGAGGAATACACAACGAAACACCTGTTACCATGCCACATGTCAGCTTAAGAATGTGTATATAAAGGAGTTACTGGTTATTCACTGTTTATTGTTCACTGTTCCTTCTAGATTAAATGCTTAAATGTGACATGGCGTGGGTGGAAATACCACCATGCTATAAAATTGGAACATATGCCATGCGTTAGACTTTTTGTCTCAAAACACTACCCTACAGTAAAGTCTTCGCAATATTTCAGAGTAAGCAAACCCAGTCACAGGAGCTGCCCCGTGTCTTTCAGGGCAGTGAAGCTGAATATACCTGAAAACTCTCACTCTCAACACACAAGAAATGTTCAATGTTGGTGAAAAATCCACATGTGGCTTCTCCCTCACTTGAGAAAATATTCTGCAACAAATAAGTTTGTCTGCTCAACCGCATTAACTAACTCTGGTAAGAATTGCCTAGAGGCCATAGCCCAAAAGGAAATTTTACATTTTCACAAATAAAAGGAGAGAGTTAAGATGAGAGAGGACTATTCTATACCCTGGATTCTGTACCTCAGTGCTGAAGGTTTGCTTAGGCAGCCAAGCTGAACGCCCTTGCACTCTGCCCTGCGTAGGTCAGCTGGGACTTACGGTGTTTGAACAGGCCACCTGGAGAATGTCAGATCTGCTGGAAAATGATGTATGTCTCCTGGAGAGCTGCGCAGCACAACACGATGGAAAAATAAAAAAAAGAAAAGGTGTGAGGACATTTGCCCCTCACTACAAGAAGGGCATGGAGGTGCTGGAGTGTGTCCAAAGAAAAGCAACGAAGCTGATGAGGAGACTAAAGCACAAGTCCTAAGAGGAACATCTGAGGGAGCTGGGGCTGTTCAGCCTGGAGAAGAGGAGGCTCAGGGGGGACCTTCTCACTNTAGTCCTGTGCATGCTGCCTGGTGTTTCTGTTTCAGGCTAGCTTTGCTGTTGTACAATCAAGGTGTACGGTGATATTCAGAGGCAAAACACTGCTTTTTTTTTCCCCTTCCCTCCCTGTGGCTTCCATGTTACAATTAATCTAATTTCTAGTGACCTGGCAAGAGAACGCTTTCCATGTAATTTGGCAATGCCACGTCGATGCGAAGCATTAGCTTCTACATGCCAAGAACTGGATTTTCTCAGCTTGACTCTAGGTGCTAACAACAGGATACAACGCGACCACCAACACCAAAGACTCCACAGTGAGAAGGTGTATTTTTAAACCATGGAAATAACAAGCTAAAGTAGGATTTTTGTTCTAGATTATTCCAGTTGTTTTAGGTCTTGGCATCTCAGCTAATCTCTAGACCCATGCTGATTGTGCTATAATTCAAAGTGTTTTATAATTATTTCATAACCCATTATCCAGGTCAATTATTTTTAGCTTTGTCCTGGGTGTGAACGAGGACAACTTCCAGTGAGAGGCCCCAGCTGCAACCAGAGGCTCAAGGTACCAGGCACAGGTTAAGATACTTGTTCCTCCAGCACCAGTACAAGGACTCGGGGAAATTGTCTCTCTGTCTTTCATGATGTGCTTCCAAAATATCATCAACTTNTAATGGTTGGACTGGACAATCTTACACCACTCTTCCAAACAAAAATGATTCTATGGTTCTGTGATTTGCACAGTTGTGCCCTCCAGCGAAGTCTAGACACAGTACAGCTCTGTAGTTTCACAAAGATGTTGGCCTGACTGTGTCCTTGAGCTCCTGTAAGAGGCTGTAGCTGGTCCCTTTCTGGCCTGTGCTCTGTAAGCAAAACTGTTTCAGGAAAAGAAAACATAATTCAATGTGGTGCTGTCAGACCCAGCTATGCTTATTTTTGCATGTTTAGTCTCAGTGAGTACAGCTCAGATGCAATCTACATTGTGAGTGAACAATAAACTAATAGTGGGGAAGCTTGATTAATATCTACTTACGTCAATCATACCCCTTTTTCACCATCCTGCTCAATGGCCACTGTGGTTACTGGTACCAGCACATTCATCACTTCTATACTGGATCTCACTACCAAGGAGCCGCGANTTTAAAAAATGTCAGTCCGGACTTTTAACTTAGTTTCTGTTGCTTGACAAGTTAAGGTTTAAATAATATCTGCTGGGAACATATTCCCTAAATGCCTAATTCTTTATTCTTAGGACATGCACTTGAGAGGTTGTGGTTTATATTCATAACCGAACATAATAGACTCCAAAATGGATTTATTTCTACAGCTGTACGAACCTTGGAGATTTCAGATCACAGCAGGTTGGACAAATACTTCCTTCAGTTTCAGCCCACAGTGCTTTTCAATCCCCAAATTCTCCTCACATTATGGATTGAAACAAATACTGAAACTAATAAAAAGCCTTCAATCGCACAGAAGTAAACCCAGCAAAGATGAATTTTGCATCGTTTACCTGCATCATTAAAGGAAAGCCTCAGGTTCACCTAAATATCTCCAGGAACCTTAACAAAGCAGGCAATACATTCGGTCTGTTTAATGTTCAGGACCAACATGAGTATTTGGGCAGGTTTTACATAACTCAGATTCTGCTGTAATCATTAGTACAAAACTCTTGTGTTATTTTTTCATCAAACTTGAAGAATTCAGCTAGATCTGAAGTACTCTTCGTGAGATACCAACAGACTAATAATACAGTTTTCTTTCATACTCAACACACACAAAAAAATAACCCTGTATCATACCTACGGTCTACCTGAGTTAAAAAAAAAGTCATCACTGGTTTCAGCAGAGCATCAGCACATACTATGGTCCAGCATAAATTCCATTGTCACCCAACATTGCAACTTATAGTGACCAACACTTCTTAACCTTTGAACATCTTTTTTCTCTAAATAAAACTTCCCTTTAGGGAGAGAAGAGGAAAATGCAAAACACATAGGTTCCTTAAGTTCTTCTCCTACCCCCCTAATTTCCTTGCACCCTCACACTCCTTTCCAGCCACATAATACATTCAAAGTATTATACAGGGGTCTATTTAGATCTAGTCAGAATTTCCAACTGACAGGTCATTTTCCAGCTGGAAAATCCTTCGACTCACAGTCTTTCCACCCCCCCAAGAAAAACAAAAACCCTATTGGGAAATTAAAATAAAATCCTTTTGGTTATGATCAGCTGGCTGTTCAGTGGAAAGTCATAAAAGTCTTAATGGAGCACTGGAAAGAGATAACAGTGGAGCGATTCAGATAGTAACAGCCTTATGGGGAGCTCTGCAGACTGGCCCAGTCCCCTCCATAGCTATGGCTCAAGTCACCTCTTATTAATGGCTTTGTCTATACCTGAGATTTTGCCACAGACTTTATCAGCTTGTTTCTTCAGTACAGTTCCCATCGAAACCGGTGGAAAGACTGGTTTTAAAGTGCTCTCCAATATCATACAAAGCTCTGCAAAGATACGCGTAGAAGCACTTCCAAAAGAGGTGCCAAAACCAGAGGAGTAAGGTACGGCTTCAGCCTTCTCATTGCACTCGGAGCTTGACAGAGGGACCTGCCAGCTACAGAACAGCCTTGATCGTTGGCTGGAGAAGCTGAAAATGAGCCACAGGGCGAGTTTGGATCAGCAAAGGACAACGCTTCAAGACGGTAAGAAAGAGCAGCGGCACAGTACATGTGTTCTTAACCTGAAATACACAATTTCATCTTTGTGATCTTCAATTGCCACTTAGAGCTCTGCTCTGAACCAGGTTCCTTGGGTTGGGTACAGAAGATATGAACTGCTCATGAAAACCTGACCCTATTCAGGCTGAAAGCCTTAGCAGCCTTTACAGACATTTCTACAGACAGGTGTCAATCCCACAGAGAGTCTTCTTAAGTCAAGGCAACATTAGCACAAACTGATGATGGACGTCTTACAATGGATGTCTTAACAAATTTAGCACAAACTGATGATGGGCGTCTTACAACTAAGACAAAAAACCCCCTAAACTTACCATGTCCAAGGCCAATCCCTGATTTTTGTCCTTAATTTTGACTTCAAAGGTATTTCCTGATCAATTCTTTTCTACAAGGGTCTTGTGCAGCGCATACAATTTCCATAACACTACACTTGGTTTATTTAGGGTTGTAGCCTCTTAGTTTTTATCACTATCCCTAAACTAGTACAGTCTGCAGCATGTACACAACTCTCTTAGCAAAAAGATCTCGCTTTCCTCACAGTAAACAGCTATTTCTGCAAAAAAACCCCACTTTTAGGTGGAATAATCAAGCCTGGGCTGAGCCAAGTGTCAGTTATATGTAGCATTAAAAAAAGTATAATACTTGTATATGAATAACACCTAACATTTTACTTTCTTTTTAGTTAAAAAGAAGAAAACAGGTTTTGTTTCTTTTGACAATAACTAGCTCATTTTAGTCCTTCAA
Organism: Todus mexicanus; assembly: GCA_013389965.1. Lineage (NCBI taxonomy): Eukaryota > Metazoa > Chordata > Aves > Coraciiformes > Todidae > Todus > Todus mexicanus. The sequence goes on along the minus strand of WEIS01024062.1, from coordinate 13,900 downwards.
GACTAACTTTTAATCCTTAAAGACTACCAATCGTTTTAAAGAAGCAAACTTGGCAGGATTTACAGGATGTTGCCATCTGGGTAACAGACTTAGGGCTTTATATATTTACTATATTCTGAAGAATTAAAATCTGCCTTGGTGTTGCAGTTCACCCTGCTGCAGAAACAGAAAATGTGACTAGCGTGGTGGGAGCGGTGCATGGAAAAAAAAGTAGTGCTTTGGATTTAAAAGGTTTTGGCTCCACTTTTAAGGTCTGCAACAAATTTATAAAATTTGTTTTATTAACCACATTAACGGTGTTGCTGAGTGAACTACTGATTTATTTAGGTCCTCTCCAACCAATTTCCAAAGGTAAATTCAGCTCTGAAATACAATAAAACCTTGATAAATAGATTACTTGTGTCAGAAATGGGGGAGGGAGTAAAGAAGCTGTCATGGAACAGGTGCTGATATTTTTTAAAAAAAGATTAATGGCTACAAAACATTACCAAAGAGAAAAGGAACCTTTAATTCATCTGGAAACTGGGCAAATAAAACCTTGTGGAATGAGCACTGTGACCTAACAATTAAAAAAAATTAATAATTTTACAATTCCAGGTGAACATTTATAGAATAGGATGCAATAACTGCATCATGGGGACTCTTAAAACTTTTTAAGAGACCACCCTGATGCTCAGCCAGGAGTATCAAAAGGCTAAGAAATGAATTGCATATTCAGGTCAGGAAAAGAACTTTACAGTTAAACCACACCCATTCAAAACCCAGCATTTCTACGATCGCTTTTTCTACGGTACATATATTCTGGGATATTTTAGGAACAGTAAGACTCGTGCTCTAGAAAAAAAATAGATGCATTCTGGGAAACTCTCACTTCTAAATATTTCCGCATTGCATCCACATTCTCTTATGCAAAGGATATCATAAAACGGTTTTGGGTGGAAGGGACCTTTCAAGGTCATCTAGTCCAACCCCCCTGCAGTGAGCGGGGACATCTGCAACTAGATCAGGTTGCTCAGAGCCCTGTCTAACCTGACCTGGGATGTTTCCAGGGATGGGACATCTACCACCTCTCTGGGCAACCTGGTCCAGTGTTTCACCACTCCCCACTGTAAAAAATGTATTCTTTTCATCTAGTCAAAATCTCTTGTCTTTTAGTTTAAAACCATCACCCCTTGCCCTGCAGCAACAGGCTCTGCTAAAACGACTGTCTACATCTTTCTGAAAGGCCTCTTATGTACTGAAGAGCCGCAATACGGTGTCTCTGGATGGAGTCTTCTCTTTTCCAGGCTGAACAACCCCAAATATCAATAAAACTCTACTATGGAAGCTGATGACCTTTTTCTGACTGAGATAGTGACTCTGGTCTGGAGCAATTGCCCTAAGCCATACCAGGAGTCCAGGTGACAGCCAGGAACGAATCCAGCTCTCCCAAAGCCCAGCATGATACTTAAAACCAATTTATCTACTCCTAAAACTATGTGCTGCTTCCTACCCTGGCTTCATCAGGAAAACACTTTAAAGCTCTGGAGTTTTTTGCAGCTCCCTGCTGGAAGTCTCCCCACACCTGATGCTTCCTTGTTCAACACCAGCAGAGGTCAACATCAAGTGTTGGTACACATCAGGACTACAATATGGTGTGTTTGCCCCTTTCAGACTTCTCCGATAAAGTTCTGATTATCCTGCCTCAGCCCATGGAAGATTTCCCTTTACCTCTGCTGGTGCCAGGATTTCACTGTGCCTGTTTTACCTCCAAAACAAAGGCTAGAACTTGAGGAATTCTTTAAAAACCCCCACTAAACATACAGTAGAAAAGCAGCAGCCACCAAAAACTTGGACATTACACAATCCACGGAGAGGGGCCTGGCAGTAACAACTGGTGTTAACTGCAGGATTGCAGAGGGGCTACTTAACAAGAGCTACTTAGCCTGGCACTTCATGCACAGGGTTATTTCTGCCACAGACGCTGGAAAAAACGTATTTGCCAAATAAAATAATCCAGGCAGGTCCCTTATGTCGGAGCAGAGAAGCAGAACTAAGGAAAAGAGCATCTAACATCTTCCACAAAGAAATCACAAAACCAGAAAATATTCCTAACATCTGGGATGCTCAGGGTGAAATTCCCTCCCTGTGGAAGTCAACACCAAAATGCCCATTGAGTCAAAAAGGGCCAGGATTTCACTTTCAGATTCCACAAATAGTCTTAGCCTCCCTTGGCTCAGGATGAAGGATTGGGACAGCCAAGTAGGCAGCACAGACCGTTCCCGAATAAGAAGAATAGGCCAAATTCAACAATACCGCAAGCCCTGCAAGACTTGCTTACATCAGGCCTGGACCAGACCCAATGCCTTGTCCTGTTCTCTAGTGTTGAGCAACAGCTGCTCTTGGATTTGTGGTCCTCATTCAAAGTGATGCTACCACAAATCCAGAGAGGGAAGCACAATCTTCTTAGATGGTATTTATTTCAGGGGCACAGAGTTGCTGGGATGCCAGAACAAGGGGGCATTTTAGACTTGGAAGACAAGACAACTGGTGAGAAAACCTGTACTAAAGCAAAATCTTGATCCAGATACTACTTTTCCATAAATGAGTGCTAGGAGATTTTCTGTGGGCTTTGTGTTTCCTCTAGGGAATTGAAAATATTGCCTCTGCTGTCATCATTCTCTGGTGGTCTACTTAACGAGGTGCTTTTGAAGATGACATCTTAATTTGCGCTGTTCCCATGGTGCCGAACCACCGCCTGGGTCATCGTTTCCCAGGATGCTGACTCACTTCCTCTGCCACTGTCATCCTGCATGCTATTGCACTGCCTCATGCAAACGCCACGATGTCTTACTTTAAGAACAGCCTCCACTGGTACGTGTCGGGTATCATCCAATGCACCAAACACCCAAGAACATGCAGCATAGTCCCCAGTTGTTTAATCTTTCCGGTGTACTAAAGCTTAGGAAAACATGCTCCACGCAAACCCTGCTGCAAGAAAAAAAACATCCGTTGTGGAGTGAAATAATGATAATAATAATAGTAATAATAAAAATCACTTGATAGATGTCGTGCAATTCTGCCAATGTTACAGAGGACTCTCCAGGAACTCCACAACAAAAATTCAGAATCTGCTCAGCTCAATGTGCAGCTGCCCCAAACCAACCAAGTCTAAGGGGTTACTTCAGATTTTGTAGCTGTGGCTGGGATTAGACTCTGACTCGACCTGCCTTTCTCAACTAGAAGTGAGGCAGAAGTGGTCTTGGTCATATCAGAGGGCAAATATTAGCTGGATGCCATAAAACTATATCCCGTTAAAATTGCTGCAGATTACCAAAAGGTTGGTGGGAAAAGGGTTAGATGAAAAAGTGAATGAAATGACCAGGAAAGTTTTCTAAATTCTCTCTATTGGAAAAGAACTAATATTTAAATTCTTGGAGAGTATTTTCTGTGCAGAGTAGTGCATAGAAACAATGGGTTCAGATAGAAATAAGAACTCACATTTTTGGTTATGTTTAAATAACCTAATACTCCTGAAATAACTCTCACACATGAACTGAAAACTTCCTGGCAATGGTGGTGTTATTTATCCTAAATCACGCAGACAAAAGACGCTGAAGATTTTTTTCCTACCATAAGATAAAAGCAAACAAGATAAAAATACACAACTCTGGCTTTTTCTGCCTTTTACTTAGGGATGAGCCAAGATTATTTTTGTGCTGGACAAAGGGATGCCAGCCCTGACACTTACGACACTGGTGTTTTTCCTATTATACTTCAGATGTCGAAAAGAACGACAGTTTTGTGAAATGTGACTATTTCCCAGTTCGGCAGCAACATCCGTGTCCCAGACATGGACTGTGCTCCCAGCTCCTCCCCTATCCCAAGGCTCTGACTAATGATCCTGGACTCTCTATACGGTCTATTTTGACTGCATGTTTGTGAAGCAGGTCTAGATGTCACTAAGAGTATGCCACGAGATCCTTATTTTCAGACAAAGCCTCTGACTCCTGCTGGAAAATGAGTCAAACAGCAAGAATCAAAGTAAAACATTAGGGACAGCCCAGACTCCCAAGCATTTGACAGCACAAGTCCAGCTTCATTTCTGAAAACCAGGAAAGCAATAAGTGTTCTTTACTTGAAAGCAGCAACAAGTGTGGTGTAGTCAAATCTGTATTGGAAAAAAAGCTCACTAAACGAGCCTTTCCAAAATAATCTGCTAATGCTAAAGGAGACAGATGTAACCAATTATTCACCAAAGCCACCTCTGTAGAGATCAGCCATGCTTGCTTACTCAACATCTTCATTTCATACATGGACTTCAACTTGGCTTGGGCTGTTTCTCAGCCAGAGGTACAGGCAGATTGAAATGAGCCATTGCCAACGTAACAATATGATGCTGTAGCCCAGCACAATCCAAATTCAGGCCATCACTACAAGTGGAGGGGAAAGACCAAGAAACCCTTTTGCTTCCTTAATAACTCCCCTTAGCTGCAATACCTCCTACAACAAATAGTTAAGAAGATCCATTTCTGTCCCTTCAGAACTGTCACCAGCTCTTGCTCGGCAACACAGCTGTGAGACCTCATTTAACAGTCACCGTCAGCAAACCACACCACGAAGACCCACATCAAAGACATCCTGCTCCTGCCATCCTCGACAGAGCCTTCCCAAAAGACATTCTGCCGCTCCCTGGAGGTCTGGAGAATACTGCTCATTGGTGCAAGCCAGAGGGCAAGCAGGAGGCTCTGCCCCAGAGCCTTCCAGCTGGCTTTGTGGTTTTGCTGCTCTTCAGATAAGCCTTCAGCCTTTCAGGTGCTTATAATAATTAGAATTGAACCTCCAAAACCTTTTGAGGTTCACCCATCTCTACACATAACCATATATAAACAGTGTGCAGAAACCTGCCAATGGTAGCAGTGAGCACACAGGACTTGACTTGCTGCAAACATTGGTTAACGCTTCCTTTCTTAGCCACGGAGGAAACCCACAGCAAATGGTATTCAGGAAAAGGGTTCCTCTTTGGAATAATTAATTCACGCAGTTCCATAATATTGTTGTTCAGATTCCAATCTCACTTTTTTGTTTTATCTTAACTAATAGAGCTAAAATATAAACACCCACCACCTGTACCTCCAAGTAGAAAAGTACAGAAAGTCAATAGCTTAAATTTCTTTTCCAACCATTAAAATTAGTAGGAGCTCTTATTGCTGATTTTAGCAAAAAATCTAAGCAGGAGTTTAAAAACCCCATATTTTGCTTCATTTCAAAATATATTGTTTGCTAAACACATACAATTCTGTTTCTGCCAATGAGTCTATTATAAGAATGTTCCACACATGCCTTTATGGTTACCCTGGAAAAGAAATCCATGAAACACTTCTGAATCTGTGCGTGGGTTCTCAGCAGTGAGGGAGAGACATCAGTGCTCACAGGCACAGGAACAGTTGCCCTCTTGAAAGTGTGGTGGGTTCTCTTTTTCCAACCTCGGCCTTTGGGTCTGAGAGTTACCCAGGATTTTCCATCCTGACTTTCGATTCAAATGAAGTCCAGATGGTATCGCTCAGAGTCAACATTATCTGGAGACTTTTCAGTGGCTGGTGGAGCTAAAAAGGTTTTGAGGTTAGGAGGGGTCAACCTGATATCCTGCAAAACAGAGGAGCTCACCCCACCATTCCTGCATTAAACCCATGCCAGACAGCTGAGCCACAGAAGATCTTTGAAAATATACCCTATCTTGTTTTAAAGACCATCAGTGCAGCTGAAATAAATAGACAGATTAAAAGCTCCAGTAAACTAAGTTTGCACTGTCTGGTATCAATATTACAGAACTGGATCTGCTCTCCAACACTGTTGTGAAGGTCAGAGTTGGTCCCTCTCTTCTTGCCTCCCTAAGATTCAAGCACACATGAGGGAGGTGAAAACAAAATTATGGGAAGAAAATGTTGAAGCTTTCTATTCCTCAAAGGTTGAATCCAGAAATGAATCCCAGTTTTTGGAAGTATGTATGCTTCATTTTTACTTTCTCCACTTTTTTTCCTTTTCTCAGCTAAAGCAAATATTGTTCTTGTCCTTTGACACTTTTTCAGCTCTATTCTTCAGGGATTTTTCCTTTATTTCAACTAGCTTTAGGGTTTTTGGATGTCTGATAGTCCTTAAAACTACGCAATTTCTTTTGTGTTTTATACTTGCCTCTCTCACTTTTGCAAATGTTGGTAAGCCCTGAAAAGTTACATAATGACAAAAAAAACGGTGCGCGATACCAGTCTCCCTACAGAACACGAACATCAGAATCACATGAGAAAGGACACTGCATTTCAACACTGAGATCTCTTTCCCTCAACATAAGCAAAATCCACCAGCAAAGACGAAACTTGTATAATTTTCTTTTCCTTTGGTAGGGACCCTACTTAGCTTTAGTTATTGCAAACAGCTGAATATTGTATTGCTTTATTGGTGAATGGTTTCAAAAAATTCAACAGAAGCCATGGAGATGACAAGGAAAACCAGATGGACTGCTCCCTAGATGCTGCGTTCCACCAGCCTGGATAAATAAACAAAATCTGATCCAGTTATTATAGTAATGGCTCTAGGCAAGGCACCACAAAACTCTGGTACCCCAGTGGTTGACCCAAGGCGTTCCCAGAAGCACCAGCTCTGTGCCCGGAGCATGGAACTGCATTTTCTGAGCTCAGAAGTTGCAGATTCGGCAGTATGAGCATCCAAGCTCAATAGCTCAGACGAGCGCTCAACTGCAGGTTCTGTCAAAAGCTTTCTGAAGTCAAAGAGACTTCGGTGGGTTTCGAATTAGACTCATTTCAAACACGTACCTTTAAAATCTGCCCTGAGCAGTCACAGACTGCTGAACAAACACTTTTCCAAGACTTCATTCATCCCATTTATATGGGCCCTTATTTTCCATAAAACGGCCACCTCCGGCCTTTTTGCTTATCTGGTTTGGCTGCGGTGAGTTCACGCGAAAAATTGGGTACGCTCCTGTTTCTGAAGACTATGGCTTCAAATCAACCTGGTACACAAGTAGGTGTTAAACTTGCAAGGCAATGATAATCTTTCTGAAGCCATCCATTCAATCAGATTATGCACACAGAGAAATTTAAGCACATTTTAAGCAGTCTGAGAAGTATACTTCCAGGCACAGTTCCCTTTAGCTATATTTATTTGGCTATAAATCAGAGAGCACAAGATCCCAATCAGTTGTTTCTCTAATTGTTATTAGTACTATTCCACTCTGCAAAGAGCTTTCATTCCATCAAGCATGAAAATATGGAAATTCAGGATATTTAGTTCTCAAAAAACCCCGACAACAGCAAACAAAAACCAGAAGACTTAAAAACGTGCTTGGTCTTCAGTATACGCATAGTCCTTCATGGCAAATGCTTAAATTAGTACATCTGCTTCAATGTGGTTCTAAATCAACATCAGGATAAAAATTCACTGTGAGATGAAATTTGGCAGAGAATTCAAGCCCGGAAACAAATTTTTAAACCTATTTCGAGAAATTTAGTTCAGCTATATTTGACTTTTATAGAACATACAAAGAATCAGTTAAGAGATTCCAGACATTTTCGTCTTTTGGTTCTCACGGATTTAAAACCAACCTTGTTTCTTCAAACTTGAACTTGCCAAGCAATTAATAGAAGACTAACCATTTTCCCAATATGTTCTAAAATCCTTTAAAAAACCCCAACCAAACACCTTTTAGAAATAATTATTATTGTTGGTTTAAAATGATGTTCTGGACACGTAAAGCATGAGCTTGAATCTTTTGGATGCTGCATATTGCAGCTGCAAGCTGGATTTTGCACACAGAATCAAATTGGAGATATGAAATCCTTTTAGCCCCAAGGTGAAATACTTTTGTCCCAGATGGCCCAGGCAATGACTCCATGAACTCACTGCAGATGCTATATGCCTGCACTATCGTGCTGGAGGGGACAGTGAGCAATCAGTCCCTGTGTAGCCTCTCGAAAACTGTCACGATTCTGTGTCCTCTATCACACCTTGTTTCACATCAGGTTACGTATGGTCTTGCAATATTCATACTACAATAATATCAGTAGTAACTCCATCTGGAAGTGAGAAAATTTACCCTTTGCTTTGTTCCAAAGCCCAAACAAACCTACAGAGATCATCCTTACGGCATCTCTGGGCTTTCTATGATATCCAAGCAGGGAGCAGGTTGTGACAAAGATGCTGTCAGCCCTGTCTCATTGTATATCCACATATTTGTGTTTGTCATGGCAAATACACGGCCCAGAGCACCAGTGGAGTCACTTCAAACAGGGATCACCAAACTTGAGAGAAGACCTGCTCTTCCAGGAGATGGGGAAAGATGATGTTCAGCACAGCACAAGTGAAAGCAAATCATCTAAGAACACATCCATCAGACTAGCTACACTGATATTAACTCTGTTCATTGAGTATCTACCTAAATAGTGCAAAACAGGTTCAATTATTGGACCTTAAATTACTGTGTTTTTTATAATACGTACATAACTAGAACTTTTAGAGCTAACAGAAAGCATATGGTCACACACTTAGACACGTGTATGTATTTAACCCCCCATTAAGCCCTCCTGTCCCCTGCACAGAGCTGTGGCTGGGGAAGATGTGCTGCTGAACCAGGAATGGAAAAAGGTCAACACATGGCCAAGCTAAAACGTGTCCCCATCCTACACCCACGTGCTCCTCACAGGCACCCATCTGGCCTGGCTCAGCAGCATGCAGGGCAGGAAGGCATGAGATGAAAAGGAAGGAAAATGCAGGAGTGCACATCCCAGCTGAGATCAGGCTTATCTGACACCATCTTTCCTTGGGTCATACATTGACTTCTGTTGGCTGCGCCTGCCATTCGTTGTGAACTGTGGCTCATGGGTAACCCTTAGGATTTAATGGGATTCATTAAACTTAAGAAGACATTTGAGAGCAATGTAATTGATTCTGAAGGAATCACCATCAGCGGTGGAAACGCTGAAGGCGGAAAGCAGGTCCCTTTGGACGAGGCTCTGAGAAGAGGCTGAGTCAGCAGTTCTCCAGCACTGCTAAAGACTTCCTCTACCTTCAGGCACTAATTTGTCTGAAGACTTTTGTAAGGCTTTTGCTAAAGAGAACCAGAAAGCCTATGAAAACGTGCTTTACTGGTAACACTTTCCATCTGTTCCCTCTGAGGCAACAGGCAGGGAATGGTGTGTTTGGAAACACCTCAAACTAAAGCACTGGGGCTGTCAGGGGTTTTTAACAGTGCAGCTGTCAGTGACTTCACTGAGGTGGCAAACTTACAACCTCTGCCTCTCAGCAAATGTATTTTTCTTGCTCTTGATCCCACACTCAGCTTTCAGGGGTTCAAGCAAGAGTTTCCACAGAAGATCCCTATGCTGAATGCATGAGCAATGATGTAAGAACATCCCCACCTGCTGCTTGGGGAGGCATCACTATACAGTGCTGGACAGAAAAATAGCTTTAGGCTCAGTATTTTTTTTGTTTTGGTTGAGGGTTTTTGTTGTTGCTTTGGGTTTTTGTTTATTTGGATTGGTTTTTTGTTTGTCTCTTTTATGGTGATATGTCTCTTCCCTCATTTACACTACCAGTAGCATAGAATAACTGCTAAAATCAGCCAGGTCATGATCTATTGTGGAAAAAAAAAAAAAAGCCACCAAACTCCCGAATTAACAGAAAATAACATTTAAAAACAAAACAACAGACAGCAACCAAAGAAAATAGGCAATGGCGCTCTTCTTTTGTTTGGAAATGTCCTTCCACTTCTGTATTTACCCTGGTAGAGCTGATCAAACTTCTGTAAATTTTGAAGTTTCACTTTATTTTTGATGCTGGCAATCAAGGACAGTTTCCAAAAGATGCTGAGGTAAAAGACAGCATGAGCACTGGGTAGCAGTAACTCTCATCAAGGAGAGTTGAGCCTTCATTCCAGATGCAGACAACTCAAGGATGATAGACATATTCCTGCAGTTCCTGTACTTAAGTGGTGCTGTATTCTGACTGATCTGTGTTTGCTTGGATAAGTAACCTTATTTTTTATTCCCTATTGTGCCGTTCCCAAACTTTAAAAACAGATATTTATCGTTGGAAGTCTTCAGCTACTATTGAATATCCACAGAGGAGAAATGACTTGACCATTAATCCTACTTCACTGCTCTGTTCCAAATTCAGAAGCTATCTTAACTGGCTTATCATTCAAGCAATGCTCTTAACCTTTCCTGATGACAAATGAACTAAATCATATGGCTTTAACACCTAACGAGTGATTCAAAAGAAAACTAATATACACATTCTTGGACCCAAAAGATTAAGAATTGCAGGCAAGTTACTCGTTTGTAGTCCTAGGTTATGACTACTACCTCCCTGGGTGCAAAACCAGAGGAACAGTAGTAGGAGTATTTCCCCTACAGAGATCAGCTCTTCATGGTCCTCTCCTGAGGCACATCCATTGCAATAAACAGTCATGACCTTCATGATGAGTGGATATACTTTCTGACAGGACCCTCAAGAAACCCACATCATAGCTGTTGCAAGCTTGTTTTTAAAGCACTTGGAACCTATTCACACCACCATGTTCAAACACGATTTCTTCCAACTGCAACAGCCAGCCAACAAAGTCAAAGCTTTACCACATCTTGCAGTAGCTGTATCTTAAACTAATGCCATTTATAGTGCCAAACTATGCTTGAAACTCAACAGTCTCAGAGATGTGTTCTTTTTCTATACCTTAATACTTAAGCCAGTTTTTACCAGAAAAGAAAGTTGAAGTGATCTGGGATAACAGCCAGAATCAGGAGAGAATTTCAGTTCACTAAATATTTGCTCAAAACTGTTTTGGGTTGCAGATTTTTTCTGGATTTGTAAAATTGGTGAATGAAAGGAACAACAGACTGGAGAGGACAATCTGCAGACCTCCAGCAGGCAAATGTGGACTCAAGTTGAGAGGAATCCCCAAAAGGTTTGTCCCAAGTGCCAGAGAACATGGAAGCCCCCTGGCATTAAAAAGAAAAATCTACGGTTTTCAGTACAAACTACCACAAAACCAAGAATAATACCGAGTGCTGCCAAAGGAGAGTAAGAAATGTTAAAGACAGGTACTGGGAAGTTTGCTTAGGAGCAGCAGGAACACCAGCACATGTCAGTCACTCCACATCCTACCTTCTGCTGGAGCCAACCTCTGATGCTTCAAAGGGAAGGAAAAAAAAAATCCCACCCACAAATAAACCAGCAAACGAAACATCATCAACAGCAGCAAGGACAATAAACACAAGCCATGTTGTTCAAGCATAAGGAAAATAAATTCTCCTTGGTTCCTGTGAGCTATGTTGGCAATCTTAGGACTGGATTAATAGAATTAAAAATAATGTAAGTGTATTCTACTCTGAACAACTTTTGAAGCTGTGTCATAAGATGTCACACAGTACCTGCGATAAAAGCATCACTGTTAGTGCTGGAACAGAGGTGAAGGGGAAAGGTACGTTCCCTCTTTAGAGATACCTGATAGCAAGAAAAGCTGTCCTGTAACAGAGGTCAAGTTTGTCTTGTAGTATGTTCAAAGGTGTCTTTTTTAGCTCCCTCTGCTTTCCTGTTCTGGCACCAGGTAAGTGCAGACCTACAAATAACTACCAGCACAGGCTGGAGTGGAGGAAGAGCCAGGGAAAGTCAGGGATAGTGTTCATCTGAGATTCACACTTGGGTAGCAAAACAATTATGGGGAGCACAGGTTTTAACTCATTATGTGCCATAAATACTCTCACAATGAGCTCACTGCAGCATGTCCCAAAGAGCACTCGCTTTGGGTATATTTACAGCACAGGAAAGGACCCTGAGCAAACACTGAACTACAAGATTTGCTTGAGATTATCCATGACTGTTTATGGGTTTAATATGTTTCCTGTTGATGGTTCCCATTGCTAGAACTGTCTGGTTGTTAAATGCAACTTTGAACACCTTGCAGTGCTCTGGCTGCACAGTGAGGTCCTCCCAGAGGACAGCTGGGCTCGTCCAAATCACTCCTTTCTCTTATTTATCCCTTTCGAATGGCTGGTCTCTGCTTCTAGTGCAAGCCTACTCTGGTATTCCTCTCTCTCTCTGTGCAGTCACTGAGCCACTTTGAACTTGGGAATTAGACCCAGCACAATAGATAATCCACAGTTATGAAATACAGTCAGTTTTCTCACACTTATCCTCTTCTGCCTTTTTTCTTTTCTAAATCTCCATTTCTCCCTCACCCTTTCCTCCTCCCCTCGTTTGTTTTTAGGCTTATGAAAGGGGAAGGAGAAATGGAAAAAGAGAGCAGCAGGGTCAGCAAAGTTGGACTCAGCCTTGCCAATTCCACTGCCCTACTAACTTGTTGCTTTTCCCTTGCTGCCGAGCTGGTGGTTCAGGCTGTGAAGGCTGCACAGTGCCATTGTCCCCCTGCCAATACTCTTTCTCCACCAGGCGAGTCCTCATTAATGAAGCCCGGCTGGGCTTCGCTGACCTTGTACCAGGTACCCCAGGGCTGGCAGCAGCTCCTCGTTAGACATCAGCCTCATTCAGCCCACTGGAGGGTGAAGGCAGCAACCGAGGGCTGTCAAGTCCGGCACGTACAAGCTGCTGAGGCAGCAAGGAAAAGGAAAATATGCAACAGAGGCGGGTGGCACCGTTTCCCGCATGTCTCGCTTGTTATGTGTGTTTTCCCCAAATATTAGGATGTGACACAGAAAAGGAGTTAGAGGCACCTGCAGCAGATGATTCAGCTTCAACAGAGGAAGTTTATATGGTCTTGAGGTAGCAAAGGAAACTAATCACACTGGTTCTAGGAAAACAAATAAGCACTGAACAGGTGCCAAAAATGACTTGGCACTTCCACGCACCTTGCAGTTCATTTCCAGTGCAAGCTGGGAGGCAAATACAAGAAAACGTTTTACCTGGTTTACACATGTCACCCTGCAGAGGTCTTGAAAAATGACAGAGCACAGAAGAGGAAGGAAGCAGCTGAAGCAGCACTGAGTAAAGGGATGAACATATTAGCCCTAGTGATCTTCCAAGGCAGGGAGACCCAAAGCCACCACATCTCCGGACACCATAACCAGTACCATCCCCAGCTCCAGGAGGTCACCGGTTTCAGAGGGAGCTGAGCAAGGAGCAGGTGGTTGCTGTGGGTACACCCTCACGCTCACCGTAGGGAAGCCTCCTCCCACCAAACGTGTCTTCAAGTGTTGACACTTTAGTTAGTAATGGCCCAGAGGTTCACACAGGGTAAAGCAACACAAACGGTGGAAAGCTCTAAGTTTATCAGCAGACCAGTACCATAAGCAAGTCTGATGTAGGCTGCAAGGCCAAAATCAAACCACTTTGGAATGAAGAAAAGAAGTACAGAAAATATGAGCTGCACTAATGATCATAGATCTGAAATACAAACTGCAACAGGCTACTGCTGTTTATAATGTTGACCTTGCCTGTTTTATTTTATTTTTTTCTTAAATCCACTGTGAAGGACAGACATACCACCTACTGCCTCTTCCACTAGACTAAGGACTGAAGCTATTTTTGGCATTCGTTATGGTCCAGGTGGCCCATCTGGCCTGATTCACTTGGCCAGTTTTCCTTTCCATCTGGGAATTTTGACCCTCCTGCTTTCCAACTAATTGTATCACATTATCTCCTTTTTGTTCCCCACTTCCCTCGCTGCAAAAGGTTGCAAAAATCTCATGCGCTGTGTTAGAAAGTCTCAATTAACCTCTAACCTTGCTTCAGTGCATGCGGCTTGGGTTACTTCTCACACCCAACCGTGGGCCCATTAACACGTTGTCGTAAAACAAAAACTGTTTTGACTGGCTGTAATTGCTGCTAAGTGATGCCGAACAAAGGAGCTCTTGTACGGGGCAGCCGGGGCTCAGCCCCGCTCCCAGCCCCGCTC
>WEIS01024061.1:49671-116578 GCA_013389965.1 Todus mexicanus | reverse complement strand
CCAGGAGCGGGACTGGCCAGGAGCGGGACTGGCCGGAGTGGGACTGGCCGGAGCGGGACTGGCCAGGAATGGGACTGGCCGGAGCGGGACTGGCCGGAGTGGGACTGACCAGGAATGGGACTGGCCGGAGCGGGACTGGCCAGGAGCGTGGCTTCCATCATGGGATGGGGCACCGGATCTGGTTTGAATCTTCCTGTCCGAGGGGGCTGGATGGAGGAATTGCAAAAATGCATTTGAACTGTTCAGAGGTCTCGTATTTAAACACAAACCAAATAAACGGGTTTCCCTTTCCCAGTGACAAAACCTGCCTGCAAACCTCAGGGTTTGTTATTTTAAGTGTCCCTGTTACCCCGTTGAGCTTTTTTGGAGATGAAGGACCCAGAATATGTACATTAGTCATCAGCTTGTGAATTCTGCACTAACTTCTGCCCCGTGCGCAGCCTGTGGGGATTTGGGGTCTTGGCATCATCCTTGTGGCTCTGCCTCGAGCTCCAGCCCCTGGACCGCGGGAGCCCGAAGGAGCTGAGGGGTCCGTGCGCCTCCGAGCTTCGTCCCGTCCTGTCCCTGTTGCGTGGCTGCTGAGGGACAATGAGAGAGTCCCAGGAGCACAGGGTTTTTCCTGAAATTCAAGGACAGAATGGTCGATGTGGGGGAGAAAAATAAAGAATGAAAGCATCAGGTGACTTTGGGTTTGGTGTTTGGTTAACTGGGTGACTTGGATGATCTCCCAGCGCGAGGTCCCATCAGTCCCAGTGCCGTGGGACCTGGTGCCAGCACCTCGAGGGGTCTCAGAGAGGACACGGGCTTGGCTGTGCTTGGGGACCTTGGAGCTGTGGTGTCGGAGAGCCGCGTCCACGGGGAGGGATGGCGAAGAGGAGGGCCAGTGGGATGAAGATGTGTGGCTCAGCTGGCTGACAGGACAGGCTCTCCCCCGAGAAAGGCAATTGACCGGGAGCAGAGTGACTGCAGCAGCGGCTTCCCCTGTGCCTTGGCCCGCGTTGAGCCTTCTTGGCTGACACCGGCGCGGGGCGAGCCCGGCTCTGCCTGGGGCGGGAGGTGGGAGCTTCGAGCAGCCCCTCACCGGGCGAGATGAGATCTGCGAGCACGGCTGGGGATGGAGACCTGGGAGGAATGTGGAGTGGGTTTATTTTTCTCCCTCTCGCACTTTCTTCTCCCCCAAGAACATCTGGTTTGCAAATCACGCTCATTCCAGTCCGTATTTATAGCCAGCACTGTTTTGTTGGGCCGGCAACCTCCTCCCGAGACGAGGAGGAGGAGTTGAGCTGGAGAGGCTTGGTTGGGG
Source organism: Todus mexicanus (assembly GCA_013389965.1). Classification (NCBI taxonomy): domain Eukaryota; kingdom Metazoa; phylum Chordata; class Aves; order Coraciiformes; family Todidae; genus Todus; species Todus mexicanus. The sequence continues at coordinate 115,275 of WEIS01024061.1, read as the reverse complement.
AAGGTTCCTCAATGTTTTTGTGGTTTGCTTCCAGTCTGTCTTAGTTTTTATGCCGAACTTATCTGTGCGGTGAACATGATCTGGCTCCTGCTCAAGGTGGAGTCCTGCTGCTCACCATCCTCCCGGAGTGGTCCGGTTAAGTCGAAGCGTTGATTCCTTGCTTTAGGCGAAACTGAAATGTTTGGTTGTGTTTCTTTAACAGCCTTTTCTCCACCTCCCCGCACTCCAATGCGAAGCCTCGAGGTGTCCATGGGACGTGGGAGCCACAGCTGAGCTCTTGGTCCCATCCCGCTTGGGAAGACCCCGCTGTGGGGTCGCCTCCCGCCCCAGGCCAGAGCAGAGGGATCCCCTTTCTTGCAGCCAAACAACCACTTTTTTCCCCCCCATGTTTTTTTCTAGCACCGTTTTTCCCCCTTTGAGTTCCTTTCGAGCAGGGATCTGTCTCTGGCTGCCAAAGCGGGACGTGTTCTCGGCGGCCGGCGCTCGCAGCTGTCCCGGCCCCGCTCTGAGCCGGCCATTGTGCGCTGCATGAAGGCGCCTTTATTCTTCGGCCTGGAGCTGGAGCTCCTCTCTCCGGGGCTATTGCCGCTGCCGCGGCCGCCCGCCCGCCCTTCCCAAAGAAACTTGGCTCGGTGTGAAGGATGCATGAACAGATACCTCCTCTCATTGTCCACCTGGCACCGAGGCATCGCGACCCTCACTCCGGGGCCATTTAGCTCGCTGGGAACACGCTGTGCGAGGACAGAAAGCGCGTGGAGTTGCCGAGGAGCCTGGGGAGCCGGCTGCCGGGAGGGGAGGCAATCCCCTTCCCTCCTCCTGCGGCGAGGAACCGCGGCGGCCGGCGTGTGAAATCCGCTCTGGAGAACACGAGGCCTCGTGCCGCCGAAGCCGCCCTCGTGTGCGGCAGCGGTGGAGGGGGCACAGTCGGTGTTTTGAGCTGGGTTCGGTGCAGCTTTAGGGCAGGTTCAGGTGCCTGGTGGTGGCGAGGAGCATCAGGACAACTCCCCAGGGTCTGCCTGCGCCGGGCGCTGGAGCATCGTCATCACTGAGGAGGGTGGGCGTGAGCGGGGTGTGTGTCTTCAGGGGTGTCCGTGACACGTGGCAACGTGTGCGCGAGGGACGTTTCGGTGCTGGGAAGAAACCCCGCGTAGAATCATCAAATCGTTTTGGTTGGAAGAGACCTTTAAGGTCATCGAGTCCAACTGTTCCCCCAGCACTGCCAGGGCACCACCGACCCGTGTCCCCCAGCACCGAGCACGAGCGTGTGTTTGTGTTCTGCTCCCGCGCCGGGGGAGCTGCTGCCCGTGGCAGAACCTGCTCCGGGCCGGTCCGGCTGCAGCTCGGCAGGGTGTGGGTGCTGCTCTGATCTTCCTTGCTGCTGGTGAGCGTCTCTGCTCCAGGGCCGGTGTTGCCTGGCTCTGGTTTCTCCTCCCCTGAGGATCGATCCCTGCGGGGCTGGGAGCCGGGACGTGGCCTCTCGCAGACCTGCCCGTTCCCTGTGGGGGCAGGAGATGGTGGCCGCCGTTGGCCCAGTGGGGTCTCGGGTGCTGGCTGCGGTCAGCTGGGTGAGCGTGGCAGCCGCAGGTCACTTCGTGGCTGCCGGAGACCTGGGAGGTTGAGGGGAAGCAGGAAATCCAAGGGAGCGTCGTCTCTTTGCTGTGGTTTTCTTAATGAATCGTGTGTTTGCTGCGCTTGTGGCTGGGAGATGGAGGCGGCAGATGAGCTCCTCCAGGAAGAGGGGGCGGCCAGGCCGGCTCCGGAGGGGAGCTGATCCATCCCTGAGCTGCCAGCCCCGCGCCCTGCAGAGGAAGGGGACAGGTTTGGTCCCCAAGTCATCTCCCACTTGAGGAAGGTGTTTGGGGGGGTGGCAGAGGGGGAGGTGTCTGCACACACCCAGGGGTGTTTCATCCATTTTGATGTGTCCTGTCTCCATCTTGCTCGTGCCGAGCTCCCTGGGCTGGTGCGGAGGCTCCAGCTCCGCCACTGATGCTTTAGGGGCGGAAGAGGAGGGAGGTCTGAGGGAGGTGGTTCTCCTCCATCGCACAAAGGCCTTCTGCACGTCTGAGGAATAATCAGCGTCGTTGCCCGGTTGGGAAAGTTTCCTCCCGCCCTTTAGGAACCAGGATCTGGGCTGGGGACCTTCCCTGCGTCCTTCCCTTGCTGCATCTGCTGCAGACCTGGGGGGGAATTGCGGGATCCCGGCGCCTTCTGTGCCCATTGGGTCGGGAAACGTGGAACAAGCTGCACAGAGACCCCAGAGACCCTCCTGGGGGACGGGCCCTGGGAGTGGGGAATCCTGCAAGGACGAGGGATGGCACAAGATGAATGTTCAGGGAATGGCGAGGGTTCGGCTTTTCAGACATTCCCGGTTGAGTTTCGGGAGGTTTTCAAGGTTTCCTGCCTTCCCAAGGGCTCCAGGGGTGCCGTGACAACCCCCTCCCCATTGCATCCTCTGCTCTGTGCTTTAGCTTTTCCCGGTGGTTTTGGTTCTGACTTTGTTTGGTTTGGGGGGGGTTGCTACTGGGACCCTCCCCGAGAGGGTTGGTGCCGTGTCCCCCTCCCGGGAGCACATCTCGACCGTGCACAGGCGTTTTTCAGGGCACAGGGTGGATGGAAAACCTGCCCTGCTGCTGCTGTCTCTGTGATTTAAAAATGTTACTTTTTAATTTGTTCTCATTTGGGTTTTCTTATTTTTTTTTTCCCCTGTCTTTTTTACTGTCTGGCGTAGAAAATAAACCGCCTTTGGCTCCCAGGAGCTAATTCATCCAAGTTAAATGATCTTTAAAATCTGTTAGTGCATCATGGATCTCGGTTCCTGTTTTCTCGCAGTGTAATTAATGCTTCAGTTTAAATTTTTTCCTTTCCTTAGGGGCAGGCTTGATGGATCTGATGCCAGCCTAAAACTTTTGCTGAGCCATTAGAAAGAAATCAAACTAAAAGCAATCTAGTCCTTAATTTAAAATTTTATTTTATTTTTTTTTAAAATAACTTGTCTCTGGGAAGAAACTGATCTTGTTTATTATCGTTATTTCTTTTCTCATCCAGCACCGAAGACATGTAGCCCCAAACAGTTTGCATGCAAAGATCAGATTACGTGCATATCTAAGGGCTGGCGCTGTGACGGGGAAAAGGATTGTCCGGATGGCTCGGATGAATCGCCCGATATATGTATGTATGACTCTCCTCCTGCCTCTCCTTCCTAACCCCGCTCCTCTGCTTTGCTCTCCCATCACACGCTCGCTCCGGAGCCCAGAGCAGGCGGCGTCTGCACAACCTCTACCTCAGCTCCTCTTTGTCCCGGGGTTCCAGGAGCCGCAGCACCTCGGGGGGGGGTGGGCACCACTCGGGGCAGGAGCCCCGTCCGTCCGTCCTTCCTTTACCTCCCTTTACCTCTCCAGACGCTGCTCCGGGGGCGTCTGGCTCTGGGGCCGTGATCCATCGTAAGGAGGCAGCCTCCTGGGAACGGGGCGTCGCTGATTTATTGGTTTTGTTCCCATTGCAATTGATTTACGCGAGGCAGGCCGGGTTCTGGAGGCGAGGGTGCAGCAGCAGCATCCCATCCTCAAGCGTCTGTGCCCCCGGTGCCCGGTGTTTAACGGGAGCCTGGAGCAAGGGCTGGGCTGGAGGGAGGGGGGAGATCTCTGGGAGCCCTGGGGAGCAGCTGGAAAAGCAGCGCTGCTTTCCCCAGATGGGTTTGGGTTAGGATGCTGTGTTTGATTTACGGTTTTTGTCCTGGGCTGTCAGAGTCACGGTGCTGCCGGCCCTGGCGCTGACTGGGGATGCTCCCACCTTGGATGGGGCAGTCGAGTCTCCCCAGAAGGAAACGGGGAACCGGGCTGGGATGGATGAGACACAAGGTCTGGGGTGGGGTGCAAAGATGCCACAGATGGGTTCGTCCCTGCCGCTGCTCACCAGCAGCCACCAAATCCTCTTCCTCCGGCCCAAGGATCCTTTGCGGACTTCTGCTTTATGCTGTACTTGGCATAAAGGTCTCTTCCAAAGCAGTTTCTGGTTCAGCACTGGGGTTATTTATTTCTTTAGGCAAAATGATGCAACCATCCCCTCCGTGGGAGGGATGAGGGGGCTGGGATGGTCTGTCTGGCTCCAGTCAATCAGCAGCCCTGGAAAATTACTGCGGGAGGACTCGGAGGCCCTTCCCTGGCTGGAAGAAATCCGTCCTGACTGATGTGTTCTGCTTGCTGCACGTGCCCAGGCTCGCCCCGCCCTGTCCGCACGGACAGGTGAACAGAGAACCGACCCCTCCCGTGCGTTTCCTTCTTCCCTTTCCTCCTCACTCTTCACCGCGAAGGGTCCGCTGGGGAGGGCTGGTGGAGTCCTCGAGTTTTCATCTCCACTGCAAACCCTCAGCTCTGGAAACTCTCTTTTCCTGTGGAGCGGTTCCCTCCCCAGCCTCAGAAGCCGCCGCTGAGGTTGGGGGCTCTGGGAGAGCTTTAATGCCGGACCCTTGGAGGAGCCCAAAGGACGCTGCACCCGCCGGGGTGTGGATGTTGGGTCAGTGGCCGTCGTGGTCGGCTCCTCGGCACCGGCAGCCGGGCCATGCTCAGCACGATGCTCGTCTGGCCCGGCCCATCCGTGCCCTCCCCACGGGCAGGGGTATGGATGGAGGTTGCTGCTGCTCCTGCCCAGGCTCGCGCGAGCGGAGCCCGACCTGTCGGCACACGTAGAACACACAACCCAGTCGGTATCTCGGGGGTTGCTGGGTGAGCTTTTCTCACATCCCTTTGGCACCAGGGCTTCCAGCAGGCTCTCATCCTCCTTATCTTTGTCAGGGAGGGAATGACTTTTATTACTATTATTTAACCTTTTTTTTAAGCCTGGGCTGCAGAGGCGGCTCTCGCCCGGCGCTTGGTGCACCGCTGCGTGCCCTGGCAGTGCGGCGGAATTATTTACATTGCACTAATGTACTCGTGTCAGAGTCTCTTGAAATGCCGTCTATTATGCGAGAGGTTTTCCTCCCTGGGGAATCCTTTTAAGTATTTGCTGGCTTTGCTCACGTGTTAGCTGAGCATAGGAAGGGTTCCCTTCCTGAGCTCCGTGCTCTGCTCGTGTCTGCGCGAGCGGCTCGTACCCGAGTCTTGCCCAGTCAGTCAGTTTTTCACTCCATGGAGCTTTCCTGGGGGAAAAAATCTTGGACTAGAGCCTCCATCCTGCTGGAAATCAAAGGAGATGAGGGGCTCTGAGAAATGGATTTGCTGTGGTTGAGCTACAGCCGTCATCTGGCCACTACAGCCCTGCTGGCCCCGCGCCCAGAGCTCCCCCAGCTCAGCTGGGTGTCCTGGCTGGGCCGGGGCTTTGCCCGCGAGCGGGACGGCCGAGCTGCCGCGGCGCGTTCCTCTACCTGTGGCACCTCTGGCTTCACCGCAGACGAATCCGCGGGTCTGCGGCTTTGGCTCCGAGGGTCAGGAGGTCTCAATCCTGTGTCTTGCCACACTGTGCTGGCAATGGATGTGTCGGCGGCACGGTCCTGCTCAGGGCGGACGTGTCTTGAGTGAGCCCGTTGCCTACAGAGCCTCTGCTCTTCTCTTCCTGCGGCGCTGGCACCGGGCACAGCTGGGAAGCACCAGGGAGACCATCCCGGCCGAGCTGTGCCGGTGCTGCCGTCCAGGACTGTCCAGGACTGTCCCACTCCCAGCTTCTCCTGACTGTTCCCTCGTCATGTTCCCCCATGTCCTTGTCTCTGGGCTGGTGCCAAATCAACCCCAGGCTGCGTTCGCAGGAGGAAGAATTGCTTTTCTTCCTTCTGTCTCTCTTTTTTTTCCCAGGTGGTTTTTAGAGGTTAAAAATTCCTGCCTAATTCAGCTCCTTGGGGTGTACCACAAGCTTGTCACATGTAATAAATTGGCTCATTTATTAGCACACCAACACAGGCAAAAGCAAACGCAGTGGCTCGTAGATTAATCCTGCCCTGTTTGTGATAAGTAGTTTGATCCAGGCTCTTTGCAAGGGAATAATGGACACGGCAGATCAGTTTTGACTGATGAACTGTGCGCTTTATTTCAGGGCCTTGATTCTTTCGGCCCGTATACTGATGCTACTTAACCCTTAATTTGCAACCTCTTAGTGCCCGGATAGTGCTGTGCCTGGCTCGGGGCTGGGGAGAGGAGAAGCCCATGGCCCTGGTGGCCACGGTGGCACCCGGGAGTCCCGGGCTCTGTATCCCCAGTTCCGGAGGAGCCCGTCTCCCCAGTGCCGAGCCAGTCAGCTAACTGGAACCAGACTGGAACGTGTTTGACACGCAGCCTGTGTGCAGGGGAGTGATCGGGCATCTGGAGCCCGTTAGGTTTCTGTTCCTCGGGCAGGAGCGGTGCTGGAGGAGGCTGTGCTGGCACTCAGAGCGCTGGGCTGGACCCCGCGAGCTGCGCGTGATGTAACGCTCCTCTCCAAGGAGAGTTTGAGCTTATTTAGGGCAAACTCCGCTGGTGGAGCCTCAGATGAAGGTGACTGCTGGTCTCAATAGCTGTCTAAAACGGGACCGTGCCTGGACAAAGCGCTCGGCGTGTGACGTGCTGCGGGTGCCCTTCTTGGTGCTCGCCGGGTGCTTCGCCTGCTGCGAAGGACGGGGAGGTCTGTGGGGAGCTCCGGAGCTATTTCTGCCACCGTCCCTGCCCCGCTGGTGGGAGGGCAATGCACAAACAGCCACGGTCTCCCCGTGAAATGGGATTTTGGTGTTGCACTGCCGTTGACTCAGCAGAGGCCTGTTGGCTCCAGCAAGAGTGGGCAAAGCGTTTGTTCAGCCCTGCAGGGCTGGGGAGGAGAGGCGAGGCGAGGCTGCAGAGGGGAGCTGGGCTTTGCAGAGCCTCTGGTCCGTGTGCCGTGCCGGTGGGCAGACACCGAGCCAGAGCCGTGCCAGGACTCACCGCCCCGGCATCGCCCGCAGGCAGCTGCCTCCCAGCCTGGGGTGAAGCGGTGTCGGTAGAGCTTGTAACAGGGTTTCAGGACGTCAGTCTATTTGTGGCGTGTTTTGTTGTTTGCCTCAACGCCGTGCTGGTTTTCAGAGGAGCTTAAAAATAAAGCCTCGATTCCTTTGTAATATTTCTAGTTAATAATGGAGATTAAGTCTCCTTGTGTTGCACAGCCCTGGTTCTTACCCACCCCCTGCCAGCCTCCCTGTGCAGCCGCCTCCTAACAAAGAACGTGTTGGCACCCGAGGGCGTGCCGGGGGCGGTGGGGAGCCGGTGGCCACGCTCGGGGCGCTCGGCGCTGCCCGACCGCCTGTGCCCCCGGCACTCCCAGCAGCGAGGGTGCCCAGAGCTGTGTGGGCAGCCCGGAGCGGACGTGACCCACGGGAGCTCCAAACAGGGAGCCTGGGGGTGCTGAGGCCTGGGGTCACCTTCCTTCCGGGCCCCCAGCCTGGCAAACGGGCTCGTGGCCAAGAGTGGGCACGTGTTTGCCAACGCTGGGCTCTGGGGCTGGGCAGAGGGTTCCTGTCCCCACGAGCTGCTCTGGGGCTCCTTCGTTCTCCGTGACGCTCCTGCTCCGGCCACGTGCTGCGGAGGTGGTGGGGAAGGGAAGGTTCACTCCAGCCCAGTCACGCTTCTCCGTGTTTCAGAAGGGAAATCCCGTGTCTGTTAATGAGCTTCTTCCTGGGAGAGCTCGGGGTGCTGGGGGGGGTGAGGTGTCAGCTCCATCCGGTGACGGTTCTGCCTCTCGCTGTCTTGCAGGTCCTCAGAGCAAAGTGTCGCGATGCCAGCCCAACGAGCACAACTGCCTGGGCACGGAGCTCTGCATTCACATGAGCAAACTCTGCAACGGGGTTCACGACTGCTTCGATGGCTCCGACGAGGGGCCGCACTGTCGAGGTGCGTGTCTGGGGGGCTGCCCCACGGGTCCTCCCCTGCCGCAGTAAGAGTCACGAGGTGCCCGGTTGCCCCCGGTTTGTGGCCGTGTGGTTCGAGCCACAGGGTGGTTTGTGTAACGGCTCCGCGCTGGTGCCACCACGCTCTGGCCGGTAGCGGATCCAGAGATTAGCCGGAGCCGCTTGCAAGTGGCATGCCCGTCATTCCTGAGCCCGCAGGCCAGCAAAGAGCTGCATTGTCTCCTGGGTTTAAAAGCTTGGAGGGCTGGGGTTCTGCTTCAGATAAGAGATACCGGCGTGGTTTTTTCCTAATTTTCAGGAGCTTTGTCCCCCCTCCTGTTGCTAATCCTGCTGGAAAACTCTCCCTAAATCAGCGTGCGCCGGCTCGCTGGTGCACAGATTAGTCGCTCAGAAACACGTGTCCCGGGCTGACCCTGGAGCTGGGTCTCTGCAGACGCTGGGCGAGCAGCGAACGCTTTTCTTTCCTCCCCAGCCCTTCCTCTGCCTGGGGCTGAGGGCTCCAGCCCTGCGTGGCCTGAGCAGGGTGTGGGACACCCTGCCCTGAAGGGCTCCCTCCCTCCCTCCCTCCCTCCCAGCCTCCCTCCCAGCCCCAGGAGCTGGGGCCGAGCTCGTCTCTGCTGCCCGGCTCCCACGGGAGGAGCCCGGGGCAGCTTCTGCAGCTGTGCCCAAGCTGGCAATTAATATTTTGCTAATCGTTCTCATTACCTAAGTGGGATCTGGTTTTTCACAGCTGGGCAGCACGTGGCTGGTGCACATGAGGCGAGGGCTGGGTGCGGGCAGGCCCTGGGTCAGAGCAGTTGCTCCTCACAGGTTTGGGCACGTTGGGGCTGTGAGCCCTCGGTATGTCGGATGCCGGGGTCCCCGTGCCCAGCCCTGGCAAGGCATTTCCTCGCAGCTGGTTGTGAGCCCCAGTTTGCCCCTGCCCTGGGCTCGGGGAGATGAACGATCGCCCTGGTTCACGCTCCGGCTGCTGGAGCATCACCCCGAGCTGCTCCCTCTGCAGCGGGCGAGACTTGTCCCACCAAGATGCAGAGACCTGTCAAGGAGCTGAGGAGTCTTCAGGGCCCTCGCAAACATTGGCAGGGCTGGAAATGCCACTGGAGCCCCCGGGCTGGAACTCCCCACATTGTCCCTCTCCCACAGACTGGACACTCTTGGGGTTGGTTTTTTTTTGGTGTGTGTGGTGCTTTAGCTGAGAGATAAGAATCTGAAATGAATAGCCAGGCCTGCCAAGGCTGATAAACCCGGTAAACAGCTCAGCCAGGCCCTGCCTGGGTTATTGAACAATGCTGAGGGTCTCGATCCTTCCCTCCTCGCTGGGGAGTGGGAGAACAGTGTGGAAGCCGCCAGCAAAGCCTGGGGGGGTGCCTGGGAGTCGGGCATCCGCCCTGTCCCTGCTTGCACGCTGGTGACGTCCTCTCCTCCCCATCCTGCCTGTCTCTGCAGAACAACTGGCGAACTGCACGGCACTGGGCTGCCAGCACCACTGCGTGCCGACGCTGAGCGGACCCTCCTGCTACTGCAATAACTCCTTCCAGCTGGCCGAGGACCGGAGGAGCTGCAAAGGTCGGTGTGGGGTGGGCAGAGCCATCACTGCCAGCACGGTGCTGGCGGCTCCTCTGGGCTGTGACTGATGCCGCCGTCTCAGCAGCAGCGCTGGGGCTTGGCCGTGCCAAAGGGACTTGGGGCTTGGCAGACCCTGACCTTTGGGGGGACCTGGGGGCTGACAGGACAGGACAGGACAGGACTCTGCTCCTGGGTGCTGTGGATGCAGCTCCCGAATGCCTGGGTGAGGAGTATTGGAAGGCAGTAAGGGAAAGGCTTTGCCTTTGTGTGCAGAGTCTGGGGCCATCGTACCTGCTCCCAGTGTCCGTGCCTTGGAGAGGATGCTGGAAAATAGGAGAGGGTCGGCGAGGGGCGATCAGATCAGTGAGGTGCCTGGAAACAAGGCTGGAAGTGAGAGATTGCAGCGTCTCCGTCTCTTTCATTCCTCTGAGCAGAGGTGAAAGGGGCTTTTATCAGCTCCTGCACGCACCTCTGGGGCAAGAGCTCTCTGGTGGAGACTGTCCTTTCATCTGGCAGAAGAAAGAGCAGTGTGTGAGCCGAGTGTTTGGAAGCTGAAGATTAGAGAAATTCAGGCTGGAAATGGAGGTGTAGATTTTGCAGAGTGGGGAGGAGGGGCAGTGGATAATTAGGCCTCGAAAAAGCTCATCTGTGAGGCTGGGTCTGTCCTTGCTGCTGATGCTGGAGCAGAGAGCTGGGAGCTGCCCGCGGGTGTTGCGAGGTGACGTTGCTCAGGGATTCCTCTGAGGCCACGGTGACTGTCCCTTCTGCCCAGGGATCACATCCTCCCCTGCAGCTCTGCCTTGGAGAAGGGTGACCCCTCATTCCCTCTAAGGAGAGATCCTTGCTAGTCCAAACCTTGGGGTTTTTGCGTTTTTCTCCAGACTTCGATGAGTGCACCGTCTATGGGACCTGCAGCCAGACCTGCACCAACTCGGAGGGCTCCTACACGTGCAGCTGTGTTGAAGGATACCTCCTGCAGCCCGACAACAGATCCTGCAAAGCCAAGAATGGTGAGAGCCGTGGTGGGAGGAGTGTACTGCTTCTGGGCAGCTCCACAAACTGTGGCCTCCTGCCCCCTGTGTACCCCTGCCCCTGGTTCTTAACCTCCCTGAGGGCTCTCCCGCCCCATCACCTCCTTGCTCATGTTGGTCTGCGTGTCAGGGTCCTGTTTTGGCTGGAGCAGCAGGCTCAGGCTGCAGGCTGACGCGGCATCGGGGCCGTGAGCTTTGGGAGCTCTGCTGTGACCACCCTTCTCCCCTCCTTGCCCCACCAGAGCCCGTGGACCGCCCTCCCGTGCTGCTCATCGCCAACTCCCAGAACATCCTGGCCACCTACCTGAGCGGAGCCCCTGTGCCAAACATCACCCCCACCAGTGCCAAGCAGACCACGGCAATGGACTTCAACTACGTTGAAGACACAGTGTGCTGGGTTCACGTGGGTGACAGTGCCTCCCAGACCATCCTCAAGTGTGCCAAGATCCCCAACCTGAAGGGCTTCGTGGAGGAGCGCTCCATCAACATCTCCCTCAGCCTACACCGTGAGTCCTCCCCTTCGGACCTTGCTCCCCGTCCTTGCTCCTAGTCCCCGTCTCCTTTCCGCAGCCTGAGCATTGTGTGTTTTGGTAGGACGCAGCTCTCCACATTTGTGATGGAGCTTTTGGCTTTTCTTTTCCTTCCCTATTACTATTTCTAGCAAGTTTTGTGGTTTGTTTGCGTGCGTCTGTGAAGAAGAGCGATGTGGTGAGTAGTGGGGAGAGCACCTGCGGAGCAGGTTTCGGGATTGCAGCTGCTGTTGCTTCCTCTTTTGGTTTTCACCCCGTGTTCCTTTGGCCGAACCGAGCGCGGGTCCCCACCCCGAGAGGTGACAGAACAAAATCCAAGTGCCTCCCGTCAGGCGCCGCGTGAGTCACCGGCGAGAGTGGCAGGTGGTGGTTTCGTGCCGCCTGTGCCTCCCCGGCCGTAATGAGTGTGGTTACAGCTCCGTCTCCTCTTTGGGCTTGCTGGTCACAGCTCAGCACTCAGAACGGGAAGGAGTTAATTGCTGAGATTTTGGGGCTCTTTGCCCCAGGCCTGTGCCCGTTGGGGTGTCCCAGCAGAAGCCGGGGGCTTCCAGGCACCTTCCTGGTGTGGCCTCGCGGGTGCAGAGCGGAGGGTTGGTGGTGTCCCCCTCAGAGGGGAGGTGGGTGGGTGCCAGAGCCAGAACATGGGATACTGCTCCCAGTGGCTGATTTTGTCCTTCGAAACCACAGAGCAAATGTGTTGGAGTGGAACTGGGGGTATCTGGGGTTTGCAGGGCATCTCTGTCAGATTTTGCAGCCCTTGGCTTCCCTGGCATCGTCCTCCCTGATGCAAGAGGGATCGATCCCCTCCTTCCACTGGGATGTGGGTGGTGGGACGTGGTGAGCAAAGGTGGACCTAGAAAATTCCCTGGGCACGTGTGAACTGAGCTTTGCAAATGAGTAAAGGTCTCGGAGCCGAGGGCGATGTCATGGTGCCCAGCTGGGGAGGGGGAACCGGCCCAAGCCCTGTCTGGACCTGTGAGCTTGGGCTGCCGTGGGGCTGGGGCTCGACTGGCTCCGGCCACTGCGCCCGGCCGAGGGTGTGGGCAGGGTGGTTAATTTAAGCTTGCGCTGTGTATTTTTAGGGCAGTGTGTATTTTTAGGGAGAGGCCTCACCCTTTGCTCTTGCAGGCGATAGCCTGAAATTAAGCAAGACAGGGCTCGGCTCTGCTCTCCGCTCCCCACACCGTGGTTTAAGGAGCTCTGATTTACATACTCCTTCTTTGAAGGCTTCCTCAGGCTGAGTTTGGCCTCCCCGTAGCTCCCCAACAGGACAGACGGCAGCGCCACATAAAGCTCTGGCTGCACACCACTTCTTCTTCCCATTCAGCTCAATTTTAAGGTTGTAATTTCCTGAGCTGGGAGCTGCAGCGAGGCCGTGGTTCGTGGATGGCACGTGAGCCGTGAGCTGCGGCTTGGCCCAGGGCAAGGGCAGCTGCTGGGATTCAGCTGAGAGGTTTCAGGGTGTTCCTGAAATCAGCCCGGCTGCCTTTCCACAGCCAGGCCCCTGCCCCGGGAGGGTCCTCAGCTCTCTGGGTGCCTTCACCGGGCTGTGGACGGTGCGAGGCCGAGGGCGCCGCCGCCCCAGGGATGGGTGACCCGGCTCGTAGGTTCTGTAGCTCCAGGAAGTTAATGAGACACGACCTGTTAATTACAGTCAGGAGGGGAAGGGAGCTCATAATGAGAGCGTGATCAAGTCTGGGCAAGAAGAGGTTTCTTGCTTTGCTTGGTCTCCTGATTGGCTTCGATAGCTCGAGGTGAGAAGAGGGGAATTCAGCTGGCCTGGATGGGGAAGCACCTGCCTTTGGCCCGGGATGATGGGAGTGTTCTCATCCCCGGGGAAGGAGGGACCAGCAGCTGCTGTGTGTGGTCCCTGCTGCTGTTGGGTGGAAGCTGCTCGCAGAGGAGCTGCGAAGGGGTCCCTCTCCCAGCTACATCACACTGGTTCCTTTATTCCCATGTCCCGGGGCACGATCCTTACGAGGTTTTGCCGCGTGCTTCTGGCCGACTGCAGCTCTGTGCCGTGTTCAGCTTGCGGCTACCGGCGTGGGACTGCCTTTGTGCCTGTGTGGCCTCACCTGCGTCTCCGGGGGTTGGTGACAGGCAGGGAAACATCCTCGCCGAGCAGGGTTTGTTCGTGAGCACGAATGAGTTGGAAGAATGAGATTCCCCGAGCTCGGGGTGCGATGCTGGGGGTTGTGATGAGGAGATAATGTCACTCCCCAGCTCCTCGCTGTCAGGACACTGGGGAGACCTGTGAATCCAATTAGTGGTTTCCCTCTTTATTTGCTGCTTTATGGCATTATCTGCAAACAGCAGGAGTTGGGCTTCCCTGGTGCCTGCTGCTAATGGGGCCTGAGCTGGCATCTGATGGGGGAAGGCTGATGCTGAAGGGCTGGGAATTGGCAGCCCCAGCGGTTGGGGGCAGGTCTGGGCTGGTGAGATGTCACAGCCCGGCTCCGATAGCAGCCTGGGCTGCCTGTCCCCACTCCTTTCCTGCGGAGAGATTAGTGTCACTAGTGTAGTGGGAGATGTGTTAAATGGATGCTATTAACAGGGCTTGGCAAGACCCGCTGCACTCCAAAGCTTTGCTTTTCTCCTGGTCCTTGCACCGCTAAACACTTTTTTCTCTCCACGGTCTTGAGTTACCGCTGCACTTTTTCACGGCAACTGTCCCTTGGTTCCCAAACACGCTGCCCGTGGACATTTTTCACAGGCAGTGATTTTCTCAGTTGATCTGAGCTGGCCGGTTCCTTACCCTGAGGTCTTTTTCCAGGGACACACTAAAAATCAGAGGCTGGTGAAGTCTTCCATCTCCTTCTCTTACGAAAAAACAACTCATGTTGGCATTGAATTATTTCTCTCCACCATCAGTTGGAGCTGACTGTGGTGGCTGGAAAGCTCTGGGCATCTCCGCAGCGTGGAGGTGACGGGGAGAGGGTGTGGGGCTTGGTGCCGGTGGCTGCGCTGCGTGGCCGAGGTGGCCTCTGGCCAGTGCTGCAGAGCTGAAGCTACGTGGCCTCTCACCGGGCAGGGGTCCAGCCTGTTCCCATCCTTGTGTGGAGCTCCGGGGTGGCCCCTTCCTGCACGGCCACTGGAGGTTGCCTTCCCTTGGCTGCTGGGCAGCCCCTGGAGCAGCCCCCGGGCTCAGGACGGTGGGGCACGAGGACGCGTGCGATGGTGTGGGAGCGGTGCCGGGGAGGGCTCATCCTTCCTGCCAACATTGAATTGCAACAAGAGGAACTTGTCTTGTCCTTCCTCCCTTTCCACTCTCCCTCTCCTCTGCTTGGTGTGAAAACCCAGCACTGTTTGGCCGGGGAGGATTCTGGCAGGCATCGTGCATCCGCTGGCGCTCAAGGACAGGACGGCTCGTGCCTGTGCGGGGGAGAGCTGCTCTCTGGGGGCTTTGCTCCACCGGCACCCGCTGTCTGTTCAGACCAGCTGAGCGTTGCTGCTGCGAGCAGGGTGCACGGGGCAGGCTCCCCAGGACCCCCATCACCCTGGACCCCTCCAGATGAGGCCGTGCTGCCTGTGTGGGGCTGGGCACGGCTGGTACCCAGGGCAGGTTTTGTTCCAAAGTGGCAGCTCGTGCGGAGGAGCGGAGCCTGCGCGGGCAGGGGCTGCTGCCCGCCCCTGTGGGCCCACCTTGCTCGGTGGCTAATCCTTGATTTCCCGGGACTTTCTGGTCCCGTGAGTTTTCTCAACCAGATTCCAGCCTCCACGTGCTCCCCGAGACAATGTCCTCATTTGTTTGGAGTTGGGCTTCCAAAGAATTTCAAAGCAAAACAATGCACCAAAGAAAAGCATAAAATCTGCTTCCAGGCCCTTGTGCAGCTCCGTTCTCCTGGCCCAACAGCCCCAGCACTGGGGCTCCCCGAGCTCCTTGGGTGCAGAGTGTCAGGTGTGGGACCTGTGCAGGGCTGGGATGGTGCCAGACGGCTCCTGCTTGGATGCCAGCTGATCCACGGCCTCACTCTGTGCCAGGGAAGCAGCAAGTCCAGGGTAAGGCTGGACCTGCTCCCTTGATTTTTAGCTTCCCTGCTGCCATTTCTGCTGAGGTGGATGTGTGCAGAAATGGCAGCACCCTGTGGCCCAGTCGGGGACCTCTGCTCCCCCAGCTCTCCTTGCTGCCTGTGCCCTCCTCGCCTCGGGGCCGGCGGTTGGGAGCACATGGACCAGCGGTGGCTTTTTCGGTGACCACTGAGCTCGGAGCCCGGGGCTCAGAGAGGGGCAAGGGGAGCAATGCTCTGGGCTGCTCTGCTCGGATTTGGGAGACCTTCAGTCAGATTTGTGTCCCCGTTCCCTACAGGTGACACAAGAAGGGAGTAACACCTCCCCAGAGCGTGCACAGAGGGCTTTGGGGGTGAGAGCAGGTTGAGTGGGCAGCCCTGCGAGGAGCCCTCCGTAAGAGGACACCGTTAATTGACACCATTAATTGGCAGCAGCTTGACCCCGCACCGGCCGCCTCTTGGACTCCGTGACATTTATGGGACCGGCATTAACGCCTCAGGTCCAGCACGGCGTGATCAAGTGATACTCGGCCTTCAGGAAAAAGCAGGAGTTCTTCCCTTTCACTGTGGAAAAATACTGGAGAACCTGTGTCTGGAGACCGAAACCTGGTTTCTCAGTGGGTCTCCTGGTGGGTTCCCTTCCCCGGCTCCTTCCCCAGCTCTTTCTCTTTCTTTTTCCCCTTTCTCAGCCAACTCGTGACTTTCTGCACTGTCAGAACCAGCAGCCCCGCGGTGCCAGGGCTCGTTGTGCTGAATGCATTTATTGTGCTGGAAGGTCGCTGGTGCCAGTGCCGCCGTTCACGGCCCCAGAGCCCAGGTGCCAGAGCTTTGGTGCTCCCCCCGCGCAGGGGAATGGCCGCGAGGTTCGTGTCCCGCGGGAGCGGGTCCAGGGCTGCGCCGGCCTTGCCCCGGCGCTGCTGGCATGGGGATTGCAGCCGGCTCCCAGGCAGAGCGGGCAGGAATGTCGGCTGCTCGGCGGGACGCGTCCGGGGCTGCTGGGAAAGGGCTGCGGAGGCTCCTTGATTTATTATTTCTTGTTTGAAGGTTTGTTGTTTTCTTTTTCTTTTATAAAACAAGCCCCCAGGAAGGGGTTTGAAATATCAGGACATTTGATCCCGAGTGCATTATAAACCCTAAACGACGGCAATCTGGCCATTATTAAAATACCTTCCTGGGCAGCATCTATCTAAACAAGCATGTCTGGGAGGTTGTTTTCATTGACTCCATTTCAGGCCTGTTACTCTAATGACCCGTCCTCTTGCCAATAAGCAGAAGAGCTGTAGGGTTTGGGACAAATTGATTTCAGGGAGATGTTGCTCTGCAGAGGAATCCAAGTACATTTCTTTCCTCACTTTGCATGGAAAGCTATTTTTCTTCCTTGCTGCCTCATCCTAGCCAAGAAAGAGGCTCCGATGTGAACTCACTTGGCAGGAGAGCGGGATGATTGGTAATTTCATCTGCTGATTCCTTTCTCTTCCCTTTTTTTTTAACTGTTTATGACTGTTCTTGTAGCAGCGGCACACGAGAGGAAGGGATGGGAACAGTGTCCGGGGCCCATGCGCTCACACCAGCGCCTCAGCTCTTTGTGTTGAAGGGGTCGAGGCTGTGATGATTTTAATCACGCTGTGGATGAAGCGCCTGCCAATCTCTGCTCATCCTGGAGGCAGATCTGCCAGAAGACATTCGGGACCTGCCCAGCACCTCTGGCTTTACCCCCTCGGTGTTTCCACACGTGTGGGATGGGCTTGGCCAGCTCTGATGTCCGAGCTGCCGTCTCCCTTCCTTGTGGCCGCCCTGGTCCCCTGGGCTGCGGTGGTGGAGTAGGGAAGGGTCTTTGCTGCCTTCGTGGGATGGAGAAGCCCCGTGTGGTCACCCCCCCTTGAGGCATTGAGTGTGGGGCGAGCTGCGTTGGCATTTAGCTGGAGGCAAGAGAGTGAAATTAATGTCCCGAGTAATTGGGATCCTTCTGTGCGAAGGGATGGGTTTGATTTCAAATGGATAGGAGCGTGTTTATCCCTCCCCACATCTGTCCGTCCGTCCTGTGCCTGCCGTGCTCGTGCCGGGTTCACCGCAGTGATCTGCGGGTGTCATCTCTGCCCAGACTGGCCCCATTTTCGCTTTCTTCTCCCCCTGCCCCCCAAAACCATCCCAATGGCAGCTCCCTGGGTTCCCGTCAAGCCTGTGTCTCTCTCCTCTCACCCAGAAGGAAGCCAAGTGTCAGCCTCGGCTGAATATTTTTGCCTGTGGAATGGCCTCATTAAGGCAGAGTAATTAGCGGTCCCTTGGCTGCCCTCCACGCAGCGCAGCGGAGATGGAGGTTGCTCCATCTCTGCTCCTGCTCGTCCTGGTGCTGCAGCTCAGGGATGCTGCGGGGCTGAGCCCGTCCGTGGGGAGGGGGCAGCTTTGGGGCCAGGGGGGAGGGTGACAAAAAGCTGCCCAGGGTATCCCCACCCCAGTGGTGTCAGGCTGGGGCTGAGCCCGTCGTGGGGGAGTCTGAGGCACAGGAACTGTGCGAGCCGGGAGCCTGGACAGCCCGGGGCTTCCTGGGGATGCTCCGGCATCTTCCAGCTCTCTCCTGTCCCCAGGGATGGCCTGGCTGGACTGGGGCCTCTGCCCCCATCGCCCCAGTGACTGGGGGGCTGAGCAGCCCAGGGGGGGCCGGTTTTACCCCTTGGGGAGCGTTTGGCTTGTGCAAACGTGTGCTCAGAGGCCACGAGGACCCTTCCGAGTGCCGAGTCAGACACCCTGGACATGGGCCACCGGCTTCCACCCAGCAGCTCCTCCTCCGAGCTCAGCAGATTAACAGAGAGGGGCTTTAAATGTATTTCTTTTTCAGCCTGGTTTTCCGAGGGAGCAAAGCTGACGCGGTGGCTCTGCGTGCCCACGTCCATCCTGCCTGTGGTCCGCTCTGCTCTGTCCTGGAGCTGGCAGCGAGGCTCAAGGTGGTGGCTCCTTGCACAAGGAGGGGTCTGTTCCTGGCGGTGGGGGCTGTGCCGGACCCTCCGGGGGTGCGGGGTGTCTGTCTGTCCATCCTGCAGGCAGCGCCCTTGGGGCTGGAGTTTGTCTTTGTGCCTGTCCTGTGAACATACTTCTAATTACGGAAAATTGTCCCCAGGAGCAGTGTTTATCCATGGAGCCCGTTGCCGTTACAGAGACGGTTTTGTTCTCCAGGGGGGAGGACGTCTGTGGAGGGAAGAGACAGAAATTCCTCCAGATTATGGTATTATGTAAATGTATCAAATGGATCATTCCCTATAAAAAGGAAAGTAGGAAACCAATGTGTTTGAGAAGCCCTGGGGACTGCATTCCTGACGAGCTTCCGTTCCTCATCTGGAGGCGTTTTTGAACCGAAACATTCGGCGACTTTTCCAAGCTCTTTTCCACGGGAGCCCTGCGCCGTTGGCTCCCCGGTGCCCGGTGCCGCGCGGTGCGGCCGCCCGCCGGGGCTTCTCGCTGGGTGGCCAGTTGGACGCGGCCCCCCCTTCCCCCTCGGGCTCTGGCTCGCAGGGGTTTTGCGGGGAGCAGGAGGACGCAGCGTTGGCTGCTCCGGGAAGCTGCTTCTGCTCAGACGAGCAGCTTTGGTGCGTTGTCTGCTCGGGCCGTGGGTTGCACGATTGTCCACGCACGTTTCTCTGTGGCCGGTCGCTGCAGCCCGGATGCCTCAGGCACTTCTTCACTCACGGATGGGGCTTGTGTTAGGTCTGACCCGCTGTAGCTGGAGCAAAAAATGTGGGATGCACTTGGACATAAATATTCTGTATTTAAAACAACATGCCAATGTCAGCAGCAGAGCTCAGTCCAGCACTTTTATCTCTCCCGTGTGGTGGGGCAAGGGTGAAAACGGAGAACGGGAACCTTTGGTGACAGACCTGTGCCTGGTGTTGGGAGTGGGGATGGGTTCAGCTGCTTGCAGGGTGGGTTCCCAGCAGAGCTGGGACCTCTCCTGCCTGGTGTCCCTGTCCTGCCCTGCTCCAGACACCCCACGGGGAGTGCTCCCTTTAGGAGTGGGTTTCTTCCAGACTGCTCCAGGGCAGAGCGCTGGTTTCCAAGCTCTTTGCACCTTCGCCGCTATCGGTGGTTTCTCTCCTTCCACGCGTAACTGTGCAAAAGTCCGGGTGAGCTGCTGAGTTGCACACATCTTAATTGCAGCTGTTTCAGAACTGTGTCGAAATCCGTGTTTTAGTCGGAGAGAAGATTGCGCGTTTCCTTCCTCCTTGTGTCAGCCACAATTGATGTGTTTGCAGACTGCACAACAACTGATTCATGCAGAGGAAAGTTATGTGCTGGGTCAGCAAAGCTCGTTCCCCAAAAAACCCACAGCCTTGCAGTGCTTGACTAGTCGTAGGGTAAATCAGATGCTCCACGGCTTGGGTTAAGGGAGGGAGAACCTCTGGCAGGAAGTCCTGTGGACTGCCGTGGAGTCGATGACCCACTTGGGTCAAGGAGCTCTTTGGGAGGGACAAGATGCTCCCGGCACAGGATGGAATTGGAATTGGGGAGGGGGAATTCTATTGCTGAGAGTGCCTGGGATGACTTGTGAGAGTTGGCAGGGCCAAGAACTTCTGGGTGAAGGCTGGATGCTTCTGCTGCCTCTTGGGGCAGTTGCTCTCCCTGAGCGTGCCTTGGTAGTGCTGTGACAGGTCTCAGCCCGTGTCTGTCAGGGACACGTGGGAGCCTTATCCTCCAGCTGATCCCCCAGAGGCTGCTTCAGCCTCTTCTGCTGGTGGCCATGAGAAGGAAAACAGAAAATCCAAGCACAGTGTGACGCAGATTATTTTGTGACAGGGACTTAAGCAAAAGCTTGTTCGAGATCACTCGGTTCGTGTCAAGCCTGAAACCAGGAAACATCTGTGCGGGTGGGTTTTGGAGTTGCTGAAGTTGCCAGCCTGCCCTTGTTGAGCAATGTGCCACTCGCTGATGAACTTCGTGGTGCTCTCTCTCCCCTCTGTCCTCCCTTCATCCGCCCTGTCCCCGTGAGGGCGGCCAGTCAAAGTCCACGTCGACCAGCGGCGTTCTGGCCAGTGCCTCTGAGCGAGGCCGGCTGGCCTGGAACGGGGCTCGCTGGCCTGGTGGGGTTGGTCAACTTCTTCCAGGAAGAGCATCTAAAGTTGACATTCCTCGTTCTCTGCCCCCACAAGCTCATTTTCAAACACTAGCAAATAAATAAATCTTGGGAAATTAGTTTTGCATGTCGCAATTGCTCGCAACGTCCAGCCATTGTTGAGCAAGGAGGAAGACCTGGGATTGGAACTGGTGGGGAAGATGCGCTCGCCAGCCAGCCCCGCGCTGCGGCCGGGGCAGGAGCAGAGGGGCGGCCGCTGTTCCCTGGCTTCGTCCTGCTGTGAGGGTTGTTCGCAGGACCCCTCGAGGCTCAAGGATGGGATCGTCCCTGGCGGTGCCCCTGAGATGGGTCTTTGAGTGCGTCTTGCTGGTCATGGGTGGCCAGGGGACACCTTCCTCAGCACCCGCTCTGCTGGAGGGACACATGGCACTGGTGCGGGGAGAGAGGCTGCGTCTCTCCCTCCTCCCCTCTCCCAAAGCCAAGGGGTGAGTCGGGGGGAGAGCGGGTGACATGAGGGGTTAAAAATAGACATTTGCTAAATTAGCTTCCACTGAAAGTTCAAGAGGAAATCCAGGTTTAGCTGAGGCTACAAGAAAGAGCTGAAAATAATAATAATAATAACAATAAAATCCAATTCCTGCGAAGGAGCAGGAGGCTGGCGAGCAGGGAGGGAAGGAGCGAGCTGAAAAACAAAAGCCTTTGAGGAGGGTAATGCTTTCCAGCTGCAAAAATACAGCCGGGGAGAAGAGCAAGTGGTTGCGTCACCCCTGGCTCCCCGGCCCAGCACTGCCCTGCTCGGAGCTGGGGCAGGGCTGGAGAACCCCGGGACCCTCTCGTCTGTGGCGTGAGGGAGCTGTGGGCCCGGGGACACGAGCGGCTGGAAACGAGAGCTTGTTTTGGCCGTTTTCCCTTCTGATTCCTGCGCGGCCTTTGCGTGCCGTGTCACTGAACTTGTTCCCATTGGAGGTGCCGGACGTGGGTCCGGCTCAGCAGGATGTGGCCAGCGAGGTCGCAGCCGCCCCGTGGTGGCGGGGATTTGGGGGAGAGCGATGGGAGCAGAGTGTGTGGGGTGGCGATGGTGATGGTTGGGTCTCTGCAGGAGAAAGGCAGTGAGCAAAAGCCCAAGCGTGCGGCCGGGGGTCCGCGCCCTCGCACAGGGGCGAGGGCCCCCGCACCACCCCACTCCCCGTCTGCCCCGGCTTGGATCGCTCCCCTAGTCCTGTGACTCTGACTCAGCCACGCAGGCGCCAGCCAAGACCTGCTTTTTTGGGGAATTCTTGCACATCCCTTTGCTGAAGCGTTTCTCACCCAAGCAGGGCTGTGCTGTGCGTGGCTTGTCCGCCCCCTTCTCGGGGGGGTGAATCAGGGCTGGGGGTGCAGGGGGAGGGCGGCGGGCGCCAGTCCAGGCACCGTGACTCAGGCAGCCCCATTTTGGAGGCAGAGCACGGCCCTGGCCTGCCCCACACCACCCCCCAACCTCTCCTGTACCCTTTTTTAGGTGATTTTCTCTCAGCACAAAAACCTCTTGTCACCGGCAAGCACCCCAGAGCTGGGGGCCCTGGCTGGACCAGGAGCCCCAACTTCACACCAGCCCCACCGCCAGCTCTGGCATGTTGGGCAGCGTGGCAGGAGCCCTGCGCAGGCCTTTGGCTCGGCTGGTTTGAGGCTAATTCCTTGGCTCTGGCTGTTTCCACTTGTTTTTACGAGATGCATCACGCTGGGTGGTGGCTGCAGGCGCCGTGGCCTCGCCCTTCCGGAGGGGAGCGCGGTTGGTCACCAGTCAACCATTGCTGCTGGCAGGACGTCCCTATCCCCAGGGCCACGGCCTCGGAGCGAAGTGAGGCGAGATGGGAGCGAGATGGGCTGGACGCCTCGGGGACTTGGGGTTTGAGGTTGTGCCCCCCAAAACCACTGGGTGCTTGTGCAAAACCCAGGCAGCACCTCGTGGTGCTGCAGCAGGGAAGGGCTCAATCCCATCGGGCCAAGTCCTGCACGCAGGGGGAGAGCGGGGCATTGCAAAATGTCCTGGCTTGATTCATGTTTTCCCTCCCTCTGCTCTGGTTAATAATTCAGTGGCGTCTGGCTGGGCTCCTCCAGAGCTGTCTGGGTCCTGGTGTCCTCGGGGTGGTCAGGCTGTGGGGCTGTTGCCGCTGCCGTCCCTGCCGGTGCCAGCCGAGCACAGTGCCAGCACTGCGGTGCTGCTCTGCTGCCCTATGGGGTCTTGGCAGGCACTGACTGAAAGGACGGGCCTCATAGCACTTGGCATCTCCCTGAGCCCCCAGGAGCTGCAGCCCCTCACCCTGGCCTTTGGCCTGGGGCTGGCAGAGCAGCACCAAGCCCTGACCTGGTTGCAGGGAAGGAATTCGGGTGCGTTGGGTTTATCCGATTTAACGGCTTTCACTGGTTTAATTAAATACCTCAACACCTCGTGCCAGCTGCCGTCTCTCACCTGCTCCAGGGCTTGGGCATCCCTGCGGGTCTGGATTAGCTCTGCCTGGGCAGCCTCGCCCGAGCAGGGCCCCGGCTGCTGCCGTCAGCGTGGGCTCAGCAGGCGTTGGCCACCCCGGCGCCGCGCTTTGAGCCTTGTCCCCTCTGTGCTTCTCGGCTCTCCAGGAGCTGTCTGTGCCTCCTGCCTCCTTGCGGAGCCTGCTCAGGCTGCTCTCCCAAGGGATGTCCTCGGTGGGGCTGCGGTTTGCAGCGGGGCTGCCCTGGGGGTGACAGTTCCCATCTCCCTGGGTTGCTGTGTCAGTCCACCTGGAGTGACCAGGACCAGGTCTCAGTTCTTTCGTGGCTCACACGGCCTCGCTCCTGGGCTGTGTTTGTACTGGGGATGCCTGGTGGGCTGGGACGTGGTCGGAGACCCTGAGCCCAGGCACATGTAGGGGCTTCTGGCTCCCTCCCTGCCTAACCCCTCCTTGCCCCCTCTAGATGTGGAGCAGATGGCTATTGACTGGCTCACGGGCAACTTCTACTTCGTGGATGACATTGATGACAGGATCTTTGTCTGCAACAAGAATGGAGTCACCTGTGTCACGCTGCTGGACCTGGAGCTGTACAACCCCAAGGGGATAGCACTGGACCCAGCTATGGGGTAGGAGTCCTGGGGGCGTGGGAGGGCTCAGTGCTGCTGCCTGGGCCCGCATCGTTGCTTTGGGGACGGGGAACAAGCCAGCAGGGTCCAGATACTGTGGGGATGCTGATGGAGAAGCAACTTGCCGGCCTGTGAGGGCCCCTTAGGGCTTTAGCATCAAGGGAGTTGCAGCATTTTCTCTCCTTCAGCTGAGCTCAGGGCCACACGCTGCAGGGTGGTGGTGGCAGCAGCTGCCGGCACTAGCCCGTGTCTGTATGTCTGTGTCCTCCCTCTCTGCGGGTCAAACACGACATCCAGGCTCTGAGCTCCCGCATTTGCCCTTCTTTCACAGCAAAGTCTTCTTCACGGACTACGGGCAGATCCCCAAGGTGGAGCGCTGCGACATGGACGGGCAGAACCGCACCAAGCTGGTCGACAGCAAGATCGTCTTCCCCCATGGCATCACCTTGGACTTGGTGAACCGGCTGGTGTACTGGGCTGACGCCTACCTGGACTACATCGAGGTGGTGGACTACGAAGGCAAGAACAGACACACCATCATCCAGGGCATCCTGGTGAGTGGGGCCAGAGGGAGGTTGGGCTCGGGTCAGGGGGGCCTGAGTGTGCTTGAGGCACATCTGAGCTTGGCCTGCTGGACAGAACTGGTCCAGAGGGTTGGCTTTGCTGGTCCAGCCAAGCAAAAGCACGAGCTGCTGAACACCAGCCAGTCCTGCAGCCCCTGCCTGCCCTGCCCAGTCTCATGCCCTAAACAAGACAGGGGGTGAGAGCCATGGGGTGGGATCAGGGGCTTCGTATGCCTTGGAGATGGTGTTCTCATGGCTCCTGCTGAACTCCCTGTGGACGTGTGTGTGGTGCCTTTCAGATCGAACACCTCTACGGGCTGACGGTCTTCGAGAACTACCTCTACGCCACCAACTCCGACAACGCCAACGCCCAGCAGAAAACCAGCGTCATCAGGGTCAACCGCTTCAACAGCACTGAGTACCAGGTGGTGACGCGAGTGGACAAGGGAGGAGCCCTTCACATCTACCACCAACGGCGCCAGCCCACAGGTGGGACCCTGGGTCGTAAAGCAGCTTCGGGGATCCCAAAGCCTGGGTGGTGATGGGCACAGGCTGTGCCTTCCGAATTTGTTCTCCTAATGGGGCAAGGCACCCAGGAGCTGCAGGAATGGCTGATGTTCAAAATGTGCCAGCCCAGAGACAGGGGCAGAGGATCCGGCTGCCCGGCTGTGGTCTGCAGGGCCTCCTGGAGCCACCGTCCCGCTGACAGCTTCCCCCAGCTGGGGGTTTGGGTGGGATTCCTGCTCTGCAGGCAGCTGGGGGCTGGCCTCTTGCTGGGCTGCTGCACACCCCAGGATGCCCCCGGCCCCTGCCATCGCTCTGTCTCCTCTTGTGAGACGCGGCAGCCATTCCCCTGAGACGGGTAGCTGGTGATGGATCACATCTCGCTGGAGAGCGCGGGGACACGGGAGCAGATGCAGCATCTTGAAATATTAATGGCTCCCTTTTGTGGTGCCCACACGCTCTCTGCCTCTGCTGCCGGCGCGTTCGCCCTTCGACCGGGGCCGTGTGCTCCCAGGCACCGAGGGATTTCAAGAGAGTTGAAAGGCTTCGGCTTCGGAGCCACGGGTGCCATCCCCTCCTCGTGTCAGTCCCTGTCTGCCTGCTCCACCCCCAGCACCTTCCTGCAGTTAATCAATTTACTCCTTTTAAATCCTCTTAGCGTCTGCAGCCTGCTCGGCATTTTCCAGAATATAAAACTAATCAGGAGATTTTCGAGTGGTGAAGGAGTGAGATTAAGGGGGTTCTCCAGGGTGGTGCTGGCTGTCGCAGCACCGGGACTCATCCTGCCAAACACGTTCTCCCCATGGCCTATGAGGGATGGATGGGCTGGCAGGATGGAGGCAGCGTGGCCCCGTGTGCTGGGCCACACCGTGCTGGTTTCTGTTCCATCATCTGGGGCAGATCCTTTCCCCTGCCTGCCCTGTGTGATGCTCAGCCCCTGGCTGACCAGCTGGGAGCTCCAGGGGGACGAGGTCCCCATAAAGCTGGAAGACTTGAGTTGGCAACACCCCTGAGACCATCTTGATGTCGCTGTGGCTGCAGCCTGGTGTTGCCTTCCTTGCCCTGCAGCAGGGCAGGACATTTTGGCGCTGCCGCGGTGCCGCCGGCTCTGAGCCACGCTCTGTCTTGCAGTGAGGAGCCACGCCTGTGAGCCCGACCAGTTCGGCAAGCCGGGAGGCTGCTCGGACATCTGCCTCCTGGGGAACAGCCACAAGACCCGAACCTGCCGCTGCCGCTCTGGGTTCAGCCTGGGCAGCGATGGGAAGTCCTGCAAAAGTGAGTCCTGGCCTGCTCTGGGGGGCAGCGGGAGAGGGCAGAGGGCCGGCGGCCGCCCCTCAGCGAGGGGCCGGGGTGGGCAGCGACGCTTGTGCCGGATGATCGGGCACGTGGCTGCAAACGAGCCTCAGTGCCAGAGCCACAACCCTCCCAAAGCCTCCGTGCCACGTGTGGGGCTGCCCACCCCCGGCCTGGCGGCAGCGGCTGTCACTGTCTCTCTGCAGAACCTGAACACGAACTGTTCCTGGTGTACGGGAAGGGGCGCCCGGGCATCATCCGCGGGATGGACATGGGGGCCAAGGTGCCGGACGAGCACATGATCCCCATTGAGAACCTTATGAACCCCCGAGCGCTGGACTTCCATGCCGAGACCGGCTTCATCTACTTCGCTGACACCACCAGCTACCTCATCGGGCGCCAGAAGATTGACGGCACGGAGCGAGAGACCATCCTGAAGGACGGTGCGTGGCCGGGGGGCCCAGCCTGGTCCCTCCCCAGCACGGGCGGGCCCCAGGAGCTGCAGCACTGGCCATTGGTGCATGGCCTGGTGTGACGGCAGTGCTTCTGTCCTCACCCTTGCGTCTTTGACCCTTAAAACTGAGGTTTGAAGCTGCTCTTTGGGTTTATCTGTAGACTGCTATTGAGAGAGAGGTATATGGGTCCGTGTCCCTGGATGTCCCCCTCCTGCTGGGCTGACCCACCCTGATCCAATCAGGTGGGAGGAGGAGGAAGGATGGGGAGTCCTCAATTAGGGTTCCTGGGGCTCATCGCGGTGACTGCCGCATCCCCACACTGCCAGCCGAGCATGTTTGTGTTACCCCGGAGCAAACCAGCCGAGAATGCTCATGAATTTGGCTTTCTCCAGCCCAGGCTCCCTGTGGCTGCAGTGCCGTGGGGGGAGCTGCCTGCGCTGGGGCCGGGGGGTTCCGTCATCCCTGTCACTTTGAGTTGGGCTCAGGTGGTGCCAAGCGCACAGCGAATCATATGGGGCTGTCGCTTCCGCTTCTCGTCTCCCCGCTGCCGGGCGGCCCTGTTAATGAGCGCCCGCTCCTGCGTTTCCCCAAAGGCATCCACAACGTGGAAGGGATTGCTGTGGACTGGATGGGGAACAACCTGTACTGGACGGATGATGGCCCCAAAAAAACCATCAGCGTGGCTCGGCTGGAGAAGGCTGCCCAGACGCGGAAGACACTGATCGAGGGGAAGATGACGCACCCCCGAGCAATTGTGGTGGACCCCCTGAACGGGTGCGGGCGCCTGGGTGGGCAGGGCTGGCTCGTGGTAGGGACCCACAGAGATGGTGGTTGGGTCCCTGGCTGCGTGTGGCGGTTGCTGCGTCTCCCAAGTGCTCGCGGTGGCTCGTGAGCTGTGGCAGCAGCTCCGGCCACAGCGATGGCAGCGGCACCGGTGTGGCTGGGAGGACCCTCGGGCTGCTGCATCGGGCTGTAGGCGCAGGGCAGCAGGACCTCCCCACTGCTCTGTGACCTCACAGCTGCTTTGTGTTCCAGAGCACCTGGAGAGGTCCCACCTGGTTCAGTGGAGGCAGAGTCAGTCGCTCTGCAGATCAGCAGCGGGGTGGGCTCTGAGCCCCACTCGTCTGTGTGCCTAACAGCTTAGTGTCTGTGGCAGGTGGATGTACTGGACGGACTGGGAGGAGGATCCCAAGGACAGCAAGAGGGGCAAGATTGAGAGGGCCTGGATGGATGGTTCCAACCGCAACATCTTCATCACCTCCAAGACAGTCCTATGGCCCAATGGGTTGAGCCTGGACATCCCAGCCAAGATCCTCTACTGGGTGGATGCTTTCTATGACCGCATTGAGATGGTCTATCTCAACGGCACCGAGCGGAAGGCAAGTGGAGGTCCTGGGGGCTCTCGGATGCTGATTGCCCCAGAGCTGGGGGCATGGGCAGCCACGCTGTTCCCTCAGCTGGCTGCATCCGTGGCGGGGCGGCTCAGCGGGTGGCTGGCCACATTCTGCCACACTCCCCTGCTGCCTGTCCTCCCTTCCCTTCAATGTCCCTTGCCCTCTGTTGCCATGTGGGGTTTTCCCGGGCCACGTCCCAGCTAATGACGAGCCTCTTCCACCTTCCCGTGGCCACAGATCTTGTATGAAGGACCAGAGCTGAACCACGCCTTCGGGCTGTGCCACTACAGCAGCTTCCTCTTCTGGACCGAGTACCGAAGTGGCAGCATCTACCGCCTGGACCAGTCCTCCAAGGTGGTGACCCTGCTGCGCAATGAGCGCCCACCCATCTTTGAGATCCGGATGTACGACGCACAGCAGCAGCAAGGTGCTGGGGCCGCCTCTGCCTGGCGCATTCCCTGCCATGTGTTAGGGAATGGGGGAATGGAAGAGGATGGGGCTGGGCACTGGGGAGGTGCCCTGCCTAAGAGCCCCCCAGCTCTTTCTGGCCGTATCTCTTCCTGTCTGTCCACCCCCGTGCTCATTCCCCGTCTTCCTCTCCATGAACGCTGCTGTCGCTCACCCCCTGCCCCTCCAGCCTTTCCTCTTTCTCCCACACCCTCTTCGCCTGTCACGCTTCCATGTGTGGTCTGATGAACTGGGGTCTCCAGTTGGGTTCCAGCTGTGGAGCTGTTGAGGGTGGCCGGGGGCTCCCAAGAGCCCCCCGTGGTTCCCTAAGTGCTGAATTCCTCTCTCCCTGCCTTGCCTCCGCAGTGGGCTCCAACAAGTGCCGAGTGAACAACGGTGGCTGCAGCAGCCTGTGCCTGGCCACCCCCCGGGGCCGTCAGTGCGCCTGCGCCGAGGACCAGATCCTGGGGTCGGACACCGTCACCTGCCAGGGTAGGCTGCCCTCCTGGGGGCACTCCCAAGGAACAGGGAGGGAACCAGGATCTGCAGCTCCGGTCTGTAGTGTGGGGCTGGCACGGGGCTCGGGGAGGTGGGTGCTCCCCGCACTGTGGGAGCCTGCAGACACATGCTGAGGAGCTGGTGCACGTGTCTGTGTTCGCTCTTGGGGCCGCTGGGCAGTCACGGTGACATCCTGCCAGCCTGGGGACGCGGGGCTGTCCTTGCTGTGGCCCTGTGCACAGTTAAAATCATCCCCTCCCTCTGCTTTTCCCTTTGCAGCCAACCCGTCCTATGTGCCGCCCCCGCAATGCCAGCCAGGGGAGTTTGCCTGCAAGAACAACCGCTGCATCCAGGAGCGCTGGAAGTGCGATGGGGACAACGACTGCCTGGACAACAGCGATGAAGCTCCTGAGCTCTGCCGTGCGTAGCCGCCTCCCGTGCAGTGGGATCGTGATTTATGGGCTCCTGGGGAGGCAGGGTCTGGGCTCAACTTCTCCGTGATGTGGGGCTGGTGGCTGGACTGGGGGTTGGGCAGCCAGAACCTCTGTGTCCCCTCCCCAGCTCTAGGAGGGGAGCAGGGTCAAGCAGTTGAGAGGGTAAATGGTGGTTGGGATCCAGGATCCCTGGCTTGTCTGAGCCTTCCTGCCCTTTTCTCTTGGATTTTCTCTCCACCAGCCATGGAGGAGAAGCGGGGTGAGATGGGGAGGGCAGGTCCTGAGCACGTGTCTCCTCTCAGACCAGCACACCTGCCCCTCGGACCGGTTCAAGTGCAAGAACAATCGCTGCATTCCCAACCGCTGGCTCTGTGATGGGGACAACGACTGCGGGAACAACGAGGATGAGTCCAACTCCACTTGCTCGGGTGAGAAGCCTGCCCCATCCTCGGGGAGCGCGGCAGAGCTTGCGCTGCTGTGCCAAGCCGCAGCCACCCCTGTTCCCAGGCGCTGGCGGACTGAGGCCGAGGTGTCAGGGCCCCGTGTGTCCCACCCTGCTGCTGGGAGGGGTGTTCGCCCCGCAAAGCAAAGGCGCTGCCAGCTCCTGAAGCTCTGTCTGTCTCTCCCCGGGCCAGCTCGGACCTGCTCCCCCAACCAGTTCTCCTGTGCCAGTGGGCGCTGCATCCCCATCTCCTGGACCTGTGACCTGGACGATGACTGCGGGGACCGCTCTGACGAGTCTGCCTCGTGCGGTGAGCCAGGGCGGGGAGCACGGGGGGCTCAGGGCCCTTTGGGGCAGTGCTGGGGGCACAGGGCTGTTTAGGGGAGTGCTGGGGGCTTGGGCCCCTTCCAGGGAGTGCTGCTCCTTACCCCACCAGTGGGGCTGGGTGTGAGGATAGGGGCACAGGGTGTACCCCCCGCCCCACTGATGGTGCCTCCGTCTCCTCCGCAGCCTACCCGACCTGCTTCCCCTTGACGCAGTTCACCTGCAACAACGGGCGCTGCATCAACATCAACTGGCGATGTGACAATGGTAAGAACCACAGCCCTGTGGCCAAGGGGACGCAGCCAGGGACAGCGAGATCCGGCGCAGGGGTGCCAGCCTGGCAGGGGACCCTGATCCTGCAAGGGCCGCTTCTCAGCCCTGTGCCAAGCGGCAGAGCACGAGCCCAAGGGAGGAGGCGTTAGCTGAAGCTCTTAAGCGCATCCTGCAACACCGAGACCCACATTTTGCTTGGCTGCCCTTGGGAGAGTGCGTGGCACGGGAACAACCTGGCAGGAATTGTTCTGACAGACCTTGGTGTTGTTCATAAGGTGGCCAAAACTCTGCGCTAGTGCTTGAGTTGAGCGTGGAGGGGCCTGTTCTGTGTGGACGGGCTGAGCCAGGTCCCGTAGCCCTGGGGAAGGCAGGAGAGGTCTCCCAGTGAGCTCGCATCTGGCCTTGGATCTGTTTCCAGGGCCAGACCTGACAGAGAGGGTTTGCCCCAAGGCCGCTTTCCTTCCCCACAAGTTTATTTTAGTCTTCCTGCATCACTGGCTTTAATTCCTTGCTTCAGAGCAGGTGAGACACGTTCAGAGCTGCAGAGTGCACAGGGGTTATGGGGAGCTGCAGGCGCAGGTCTCTCCTTAGGGTCTTCCTGAGCAAACAGCCCGGCCCCGCTCTGAGCCATCCCTGCCAAGGGCCGCTCTCTTTTCCTGGGCATCCACGAGTGTTACCAGCCAGGTGCTCACAAAAGTGATGGCCCTGACCTGGAGCAGCCGAGAGCCTTGTAAAACACCCGTGGGGCAGGAGCGGCAGGACGGGAGGCTCCCGGCCCAGCGTCCTTGGGCTCCCCAGCACCCTCTGCTACTTCTGGTCTTGCCTCCCGGGCCGCTCTCTGTGCCTGTGCCTCTGTGTGTCCCTCTCCATGTCAGTGTTCACGTCCTGGCATCAGCCTGTCCTTGTGCCGCCGCCTGTGCGTGTGCCGTGTCGTGTTGTTTTGTTTGTCATTGTGCCCACTCTCCTGTCTGGTTGGTTCTGTGTTTCAGAAAAAGATTGTGGGGATGGCTCTGACGAAAAGAACTGTCCAAAGCCTACCGGTTAGTGCATAGATCAACATGCACCAGACCCCCGACCTGGCCCCACGCAACCCCCAAACCTGCCCTGAGAGTGTTGCGAGCCCCGTGGGCTGCGTCTCCAGACACTGGCAATGCCCCCCGTGCTCCCTGGCAATGCCCCCCGTGCTCCCTGGCAGTGCCCCCTGTGCTCCCTGGCAGTGCCCCCTGTGTTCTCTGGCAGTGCCCCCCGTGCTCCCTGGCAGTGCCCCCGGTGCTCCCTGGCAGTGCCCCGGTGCTCCCTGGCAGTGCCCCCACACTCCAGCTGCCAGAGGGACGTGCCGGGTGCCGGGGAGCGGAGCACCCATCCCTCCCAGCTCACTGAGGGGAAGCTCCTGTTGGTGGGAGCCTGGAGAGGTTGAGGTGTGCAGCTGCAGGAGCGGGGCTGCTGGTGAAGAGGCAGATGCACTGAGGGGCAGAGACCCTGTTCCAAGCTCCGTAGCAGAGCAGAGCAGCCCTGTGGTGATTCCCTCAAGCGGGGCCAGCCCCGTGCCCGTGCTGGTGCCAGCGGGCTGGGCAGAGGGGCTGCATTGCCAGTGTCCTGGGACCATCAGACTAAAGCTCCCCAGCCCATCAGTGGGCGGTGGGGTTCCCTCCAGGCAAACTGACATCCCCCAATTGGCCGCACCAGCCCAGCTCCCGCTGGATGTGCCCTGGAAATGGGTGCCCTGTCCCCCAGCTCTGCTCCAGCTGCGGAGCAGAGCAGATCCCTTGGCGCTGGGTCCCCTCCAAGCCTCCCCAGGTACATGGCTGATCTATGCAGTTTCTGTGTTTCATTTTCTCTGTGCGCTGCTGGTGCTGTGGCCGCGCCGGCAGAGCGTCGGGGGGCGGGAGGGCCGGGGGCTCTCCGCTCAGCCCGGCCTCTCCTATGGAGGTCCCGCCACCCCATGCCCTGTCTGCCGGCGAGATCCTTCCAATCCCCGTTGTTGCCCGCTTCCCGTTCTCTGGCAGGGGGGTCTCTGCCTTGGTGCCTCCGCCAGCTCCAGCCCTGGCTGGCTGGGCGCTCCCTGAGCCCCTTCCCGCTCCCCTTCTCTCTCCAGACAACGACTGTGGGGACAACAGCGACGAGGCCGGCTGCAGCCACTCCTGCTCCAGCAACCAGTTCAAGTGCAACAGCGGGCGCTGCATCCCTGTGCACTGGACCTGCGATGGGGACAACGACTGCGGGGACTACAGCGACGAGACGCACGCCAACTGCACCAACCAGGGTGAGCCCCAGGCCTCGGAGGGGACCCTGCGCTGCTGCTCGGTGTCCTCCCTGTGGGTGTCCAGGTCCTGTCTGAGCTCTGCTGCCACCCTGCCTGGAGAACCGAAAGCCCCCACGAGCAGAGCCCCTCTTCCAGGCAGCTTCCTCTGCCCGTTCTGGGTGCCCCGATAACCCCCTCCTGCACCTCTGGGTGCCCCCAGCCCTTTCCCTGCCTTGTCCTGCGCCCCGAGCCTGCCCGGTTCCCAGCTTCTCAGGGCCAAGGCAGTGAGCAGGTGCTTGTGCCCCTCCCCAGCCACACGCCCGCCCGGGGGCTGCCACACCGATGAGTTCCAGTGCCGGCTGGACGGGCTCTGCATCCCCATGCGCTGGCGCTGCGACGGCGACACCGACTGCATGGACTCCAGTGACGAGAAGAACTGCGAGGGGGTCACCCACGTCTGCGACCCCAACGTCAAGTTTGGTTGCAAGGACTCAGGTGAGAGCAGGGGAGGGGTGAGCCGCTGCCCCAGCCCCCTCTGACCTGGGGAAGGGGCTGGGACCCACCTTGGCTCAGTAGAGATGGGGACAGCGGTGGAGAGACACCAGCTCTGGGGCAGCCTGGACCCAGAGTGTCTGAAATAACATCTCCTCGGTGTCTGATCTGCCCCCTTCCCCCCTCTCCACAGCCCGCTGCATCAGCAAGGCCTGGGTCTGCGATGGGGACAGCGACTGCGAGGACAACTCGGATGAGGAGAACTGCGAGTCGCTGGTGTGCAAACCCCCCTCCCACACCTGCGCCAACAGCACCTCCATCTGCCTGCCCCCCGAGAAGCTCTGCGACGGTTCTGATGACTGCGGGGATGGCTCCGACGAGGGCGAGCTCTGCGGTGAGTGCGGAGCTGGGTGCCGGGACGTGGCATCTCCCCCGGCCAGAAGCGGGACAAGGACCTAAGAGCGCGTCCTCTCTCCACAGACCAGTGCTCCCTGAACAACGGTGGCTGCAGCCACAACTGCACTGTGGCCCCTGGCGAGGGCATCGTCTGCTCCTGTCCCCTGGGGATGGAGCTGGGCTCGGACAACAAGACCTGCCAGATCCAGAGCTACTGTGCCAAGCACCTCAAGTGCAGCCAGAAGTGCGAGCAGGACAAGTACAACGTCAAGTGCTCCTGCTACGAAGGCTGGATGCTGGAGCCCGACGGCGAGAGCTGCCGCAGCCTGGGTAGGTGCGGGTGGGCTGCAGGGTTGGCAGCGTTGCCCCAGCTGCCTGCGATGGGGGTTGTGCTCCCCGAGCTCTCGGAGGCAGCAGCAGCGGAGCTGAGCACCAAGCTGACGGGCACGGCTGGGTCCTGGTGGGGGGAATCGGTCTGCCAACAGTGGACCCCTCGCTGTTCCTGCCTGACACAAGCAGCCCTTTACGGAGCAGCGGTGTGGGTGGTGCTGTAGCTGGGGCCACAAGGAGAGACCCCTTCCCCCTGCCTTGTCTGTGACCCCCGTCTGACCATGCCTTGCTTTCCCCAGACCCCTTCAAGCCGTTCATCATATTTTCCAACCGCCACGAGATCCGTCGCATTGACCTGCACAGGGGCGACTACAGTGTCCTGGTCCCTGGGCTGCGCAACACCATCGCCTTGGACTTCCACCTCAACCAGAGCTCACTGTACTGGACTGATGTCGTGGAGGACAAGATCTACAGGGGAAAGCTGCTGGAGAATGGGGGTGCGTAGCCATGGGGCAGGGCAGACGGGTGGAAAAGCAGGGGTGTGAATCCGGGAGGGGGTGGTGGCTGTGACTTCTTGGCACCTTGCAACGGTGGGAGCCCACAGCCCCTGTAGCAATCCCGTTCTGCTCTCCAGCGTTGCTCATTATGTAGGCGTTAATTAGCATTCCCAGCACTTCCTAACGGTCCTTGCAGCCCAGCAGCTGGGCGAACAAAGCCAGGCTCCCTCCCCATCAGTGCTGCAGAGCCTGGGATGGGGGAACCCCCAGTGGTTGGCAAGAGCCCAGCACCAGGACCACTGGCATGGGGCTGAGCCCTTTGGGTTTCAAGCCCTGTTTGGGGAAGCAGCATCTCCCTGACATCGACCCCAGTCAAGTTGGGTGGAGCAGTTCATGGTGATGGGGGAGCTGGGGAAGAGACACCGTGCTGAGCCCTCTCGGCACTGTGCCCCCAGCTCTGACCAGCTTCGAGGTGGTGATCCAGTATGGGCTGGCCACCCCTGAGGGACTGGCTGTGGACTGGATTGCTGGCAACATCTACTGGGTGGAGAGCAACCTTGACCAGATTGAGGTGGCCAAGCTGGACGGCACCATGCGGACCACGCTGCTGGCTGGGGACATAGAGCATCCTCGCGCCATTGCCCTGGACCCGCGCTATGGGTAAGGCAGGAGGGGACATCACTCGCTGGGATGTGGTGATGCCCTTGGGATCTTGCAGGAGGACCAGGCCACGGGTTCCTTCCTGGGCACTGCCGACTGGGGAGGCCGATCTTGGTGTCCCTGCACTGACTGTCCCCACGTGCTGTCCCTGGCAGGATCCTGTTCTGGACAGACTGGGATGCCAGCCTGCCCCGCATCGAGGCCGCCTCCATGAGCGGTGCAGGCCGGCGAACCATCCACAAGGAGACGGGCTCGGGGGGCTGGCCCAATGGGCTCACCGTCGACTACCTGGAGAAACGCATCCTGTGGATCGATGCCAGGTACAACTAGGACACCCCTCCCTGGCCTGTGCCTGCCCCTCGCCACCCCCTCTGGAGCCCTGTCATCGCTGCCCCTCCCGGCTCTGGCACCATCACCCTGGCCCCTGTGTTCTGCCCTTTGACTGCCAGGCTGGGAGCCTTTGCTCCGTGGGGTCTGTTTGTGTCTGCAACATGTCCCAGCCTTTGCTCTGGATCTTCCCCTCTGGGGTGCTCCGATCCTGCCATAGTTCCGCGTTGGTTGTCCTCTTCGGCAGCGTTCGGCAGAGCAGAGGAGGTGGTTGCTCACACCCTGTGGGTTGTCTCTGATGGGTTGAAGACCTGGTGGCCCCTGCCCAGGCCTCTACCCTCTCTCACCCCTTGTCCCCGCCGGGCACAGGTCAGACGCCATCTACTCAGCCCTGTACGACGGGACAGGGCACATTGAGGTGCTGCGGGGACACGAGTACCTGTCGCACCCCTTCGCCGTCACCCTCTACGGGGGCGAGGTTTACTGGACCGACTGGCGCACCAACACGCTGGCCAAGGCCAACAAGTGGACAGGGCACAACGTGACGGTGGTGCAGAGGACCAACACACAGCCCTTCGACCTGCAGGTCTATCACCCCTCCCGGCAGCCCCTGGGTGAGGCCTGGGGAGGCGGCGGCGGCGGGACGGGTGGGGAGGGAGCAGTGGGGAGATGGTGCTGGCACTTGGTGAGTGCCCACGCCCACCAGAGCATGGTGTGTGAGATGCTCCCACCACCGTGGCTGCACCTTCTCAGTCGTTGCTGAGCCAGAGGTCTCTGCTGTGCTTTGGCCACCCAGCAAAGAGGTGTCCTGGGGTGATGAGGCGGATGAGGCCGAGCTCCTCGGTGGGGCAGGGCGGGTCTAGGAGGTCCGCAGCTTTCTGAGGTCTGCTGGGTGGGTGTCGCTGGAACAGGGACGTTGCTGAGTCTTGTCCTCTTTGCAGCTCCTAATCCCTGTGAAGCCAACGGGGGCAAAGGGCCGTGTTCCCACCTCTGTCTTATCAACTACAACCGCACATTGTCCTGTGCCTGTCCCCACCTCATGAAGCTGGACAAGGACAATACGACCTGCTATGGTAAGGATCTGCTCAGGCCACCCTGGGCGGGGGAGGACGAGTGGGTGCTTTGGAGCTGGCTCTGCAGACCAGGCTGAGGTCTCACCACTGCCTGTCTCATCCTTCTCCGCAGAGTTTAAGAAGTTCCTGCTGTACGCGCGGCAGATGGAGATCCGGGGCGTGGACATTGACAACCCCTACTACAACTACATCATCTCCTTCACGGTGCCCGACATCGACAACGTCACGGTGGTGGACTATGACGCCCTAGAGCAGCGCATTTACTGGTCTGATGTCCGCACCCAGACCATCAAGAGAGCCTTCATCAATGGCACTGGCGTGGAGACCGTCGTCTCTGCAGGTGAGCGTGGAGGAACACCCCCCTGGGGTGAGGAAGAGCTGCCAGCCCTCCAGAGCCTTTGGCTCCGTGAAATCAACCCTTCCTCTTCATCTAAGCATCATCCTAGTGCCATTCTCACAACTAACGAGTCTCCTTCTCTGTTCCTTTTCAGACCTGCCCAACGCTCACGGCCTCTCTGTGGACTGGGTTTCCAGAAACCTCTTCTGGACCAGCTACGACGCCAGCAAGAAGCAGATCAACGTTGCCCGGCTGGACGGCTCCTTCAAGAACGCCGTGATCCAGGGGCTGGACAAGCCTCACTGCCTGGTGGTTCACCCTCTCCGAGGGTGGGTCTCTGGTGGGACGTGTGGGCTTGGGGTCAGGGCAGGCACGTGTGTATGGGATGGGGCATGTGCGCGGTGAAGGAGAGCACAGGTTGCTCTCCCCACGTGTCGGCGCGTGTCGGAGGTGTGTGGGAGGAGACGGGGCCAGCTTGGGAGGCGTCTGTGAGAAGCCGCTGCTTGGGGAGCGGGCTGGGGAGCAGCCTGGGGAGCGGGCTGGGGAGCGGGCTGGGGAGGTGCTGGGTGGGCTGGAAGGGCACCGAGCTGTGTGTGAGCTGGGCAGTCCCCGTGGGGCTGCGGGAGCCGCCGTGCTCAGTGTCCCCTCCCTGGCGCAGGAAGCTGTACTGGACAGATGGGGACAACATCAGCATGGCCAACATGGACGGCAGCAACCGCACCCTCCTCTTCAACAACCAGAAAGGGCCTGTCGGTAAGGACCCCCCGCGCACCTCCTGCCTTGCAGTGCCCTTGCTGGCCCAGGGAGCCTCAAGCGCCCGCGCTGGCGGCTCTGGGTCCCGGGGTTTGTGCTGGGTCACCCTGACCTCACGTGCCCGTTATCTCCATTGCCCCATCTGCGCTGCTGGTCCCATCCCACCTCCTGGATGGAGATGGTCACTGCGTGGCTCCTGGACGCGGATGGTCCTTTGCTTTCCAGGTCTGGCCATTGACTACCCAGAGAGTAAACTGTACTGGATCAGCTCCGGCAACGGCACCATCAACAGATGCGACCTGGACGGCAGCAACCTGGAGGTGATTGAGTCCATGAAGAGTCAGCTGAGCAAGGCGACGGCCTTGGCCATCATGGGTGAGAGCTGGCAGGGTGACAGGGGTGGTTTGTGAAGCCCTTTCCGTTTCTCCTGGCCCTGCCCAAGCACAGACTGCCCGTTGCCACCTCCAGCAGCCACGCAGGGGACACTTCCCAGACCCCTTTTTCCAGCCCATCCCATGTAATTCTGTGTGGAGCCACCACTCTCTGCCGCTGGGGCGAGAGGGGATGGGGAAAGCTGCTGCATGTTCCTGCCTTCTCCTCCCAGGTGACAAGCTCTGGTGGGCTGATCAGGCCTCCGAGAGGATGGGCACCTGCAACAAGAAGGACGGGACGGAGGTGACGGTGCTGCGCAACAGCACCACGCTGGTGATGCACATGAAGGTGTACGACGAGAGCATCCAGCAAGGTGAGCTCGTGGGCCAAGGCAGAGACTCTGCAGGCTCGGGCACCAGCTCAGCTGCTCCACCAGGGTCTGGCTCACAGTAGCCAGTGAACCCCATCCCTTCGTGCTGGCCCAAGCCCAGCCCTCACCCTCGCACCAGGTCCTTTTGGCTGGCCCAGAGCCCCTGTGCCCCGTGCAGCTTCCCCGAGCGGGGCTGCCCTGGCCTCTCCCCAGGCACCCTCAGCCCTGGGGATGTTCCCTGACCCCCGACTCTTCTCTCTGTGGCAGCTGGAACCAACCCCTGCAGCCTCAACAACGGTGACTGCTCGCAGCTCTGTCTCCCCACTTCCGAGACCTCCCGGTCCTGCATGTGCACCGCGGGCTACAGCCTGAAGAGTGGGCAGCAGTCCTGCGAAGGTGAGCGTCCCTGTCCCCGAGCCCATCCCGCGGGTGGGGAGCAGGGCTGCGCGGTGGTGCCCCTCAAAGGGGGGGTGGGACCCCTGCTGTCGGCAGCAGCTTTGGGTCTCTGACTCGCCGCACTCACCAGGAACAGCCTTTGCTCTGCAGATCCCTAGACCCTGCCCGGTTTGCCACTGTCTCCCTCGGGAGGGACAAGCTCCCCAGCTCCCTGGTAACTGCCAGGGCCTCTCAAAGGCTGTTTGTGTGCAAAATGTTCTCGGTGTTTTTTGGAGGGGCCTGGCAGAGCTGCGGCACCATCTGGGTCAGGGCAGGGGCTGAATAACAAGCGCTGCCCTGACCCAGATGCGGCTCGGAGCCTTTGCCAGGGCTCGGGGGCGGAGGCGGCTCTGGAGAGAGGCCTCCCTTGTGCCTCCCTGTGCCGCAGCCTGGGGCAGGACCCCTTGAGCTGGCTGCCCCAGGACCTGCAGCCTCCGGGGGTGTCTGGGCAGGGCCCACCAGAGCACGGAGCGGAGCAGGGAAGGGCTTTGTGGTGATCAGACATCTCGTCCCTGACTGTCTGTGCCCATCTAGAGCAGGTCGCTCCCTGCCCCCTTCCCAAAAGAGGAAACAGCCTCAGGTTGCTCCAGGGGAGGTTTAGGTTGGACATGAGCAACAATTTAGTCCCAGAAAGGGTTGTCAGGCCCGGGGAATTGGTGGAGTCGCCATCCCTGGAGGTGTTTAAAAGCCATGGAGATGTGATGCTGAGGGACATGAGTGAGCGGTGCCCCGGCAGTGCTGGGGTAATGGTTGGATTCAGTGATCTGAAAGGTCTCTTCCAACCAAAAAGATTCTATGATTCTAAGTTCTACCATCCCTACCCCTGCCCACTGTCTCCTCCCCATCTCCTCTGCCACCTTCCCAGCCGCCTGCGGAGCTGCCGCTCGCGCTGCCGACCCACGTCTGGCTGCGTCAGCTGCAGCGTCAGTCGAGGGGTGGGCGAGGGGCTGCCTGTGCGGGGATGCTTCAGGCAGAGCCTGCTGGCAGGTCTGCCCAGCCTGTCCTGGGCTCTCTGCCTGCACCAGGGGCTCACGGTGCTGCTGGTGTGACAGGTCAAGCCCTCCCACCATCACTGCCAGCCCTGCTGCTCCTCCGTGGAGCTGCTGTCACCATTTTCCATGAGCTGTGGCCGTCCACTGGAGGGACAGCGCGTGGTCTGTGGGATGTGTCTGACTGCCCCCGTGTCTGTGTTGCAGGTGTTGGTTCCTTCCTCCTGTACTCGGTCCATGAAGGGATCCGAGGAATTCCCCTGGACCCCAACGACAAGTCGGATGCTCTTGTGCCTGTGTCAGGGACATCCCTGGCTGTGGGGATCGACTTCCATGCAGGTGACCTGGGGACTGGGAGCAGGGGCTGGAGGGGTCAGGGAGAGGGAGTACAAATGGGACTAGTACCAGACCCTCCTTTGACCGTACCCTGCCCTGGAACATCTCCCTTCAGCAGCGCCGGGTGCGGGAGGGTTTCAGGTCCCCACACCAGCACCTTGGGTGCAGCTCAGCCAGGTCTGTGCAACCCTTGTGGTGACCCAAAGGTGGTCCCTGACTCTCTGCTGCCTGGCTCCTCTCAGAGAATGACACGATCTACTGGGTGGACATGGGTCTGAGCACCATTAGCCGGGCCAAGCGGGACCAGACGTGGCGGGAGGACGTGGTCACCAACGGCATTGGGCGTGTGGAGGGCATTGCTGTGGACTGGATCGCCGGTGAGATGGGCTCTGGAGCAGAGGGGAGTGGGTGGGCACTTGGGGAGTGGGTCTCACACTAAGGCTCACCGTCCCCTCTCTGCAGGAAACATCTACTGGACTGACCAGGGCTTTGATGTCATTGAGGTGGCCAGACTAAACGGGTCCTTCCGCTACGTGGTCATCTCGCAGGGGCTGGACAAGCCGCGGGCCATCACGGTCCATCCAGAGAAGGGGTGAGACGCTGCACAAAGCTACCCGGAGAGGGCTGGAGACCCCCAGCATCCCCCAACAGAGCTGGGCAGTTCGCACGTGGTGGAGAAGGATGCTTAGGTCTCCTCCCACACTAAGGGGCCAGGACCCTGGTGTCCAAACCAGCTGGGTTTAACCACCCATTCACCGATGGGCTGAGCTTCCCGAGAGCTCCCTGTGACTTCACGGGTCCCAGCACCAAGTGCTGAGGGACGTGGTTTAGTGGTGACCTGGCAGTGCTGGGTCAGTCGTTGAACTCGATGATGTTAAAGGTCTTCTCCAGCAGAAATGATTCTGCAGCTCCTACGGTGTTTGTGCTCTGCTCCGATGGCCAAAAGGCCCGAGGATGCTGCTTCTGCCCAGCCGCGTGGTCACGTCTCTGCTGTCCCCTGCAGGTACCTGTTTTGGACAGAGTGGGGACAGTACCCCCGCATCGAGCGATCGCGCCTGGATGGCACTGAGCGGATGGTGCTGGTGAACGTCAGCATCAGTTGGCCCAACGGGATATCGGTCGACTACGAGGTACAGCCACCGTCTGGGAGGATGGTACCGTCCTGGGGCCTGGCCGGGCGCCTGCTGGAGGGGACTCTGGGGACACGGTGCCCTCCCCAGGGCCCTGGAGTCTCCTCTGTGGTGCAGGGAGGATTGTCCTGGGTGTTGGGAGGCGCAGAGGGTTGTCCAGGACACGTTGGGACATGCAGGGGGTGCCTTGGTGCCTTCCCATTGCACCGTTCCATTGCTGACCGGGTGGTGTTCATCGCCTCAGGATGGGAAGCTTTACTGGTGTGATGCCCGGACGGACAAGATTGAACGAATCGACCTGGAGACAGGTGAAAATCGTGAGGTCGTCCTGTCCAGCAACAACATGGACATGTTCTCAGTGTCTGTCTTCGAGGAGTACATTTACTGGAGCGACAGGTATGGTGCCCGAGGGGTCTGGGGGTGCCCCAGCACCGGATGGGGGGAACTGGTGGGTGCTGTGGGGAGAGTAGCAGAGCTGAGTCCCATCACAAGGTGCTGCTGGGGTGGTCCCCGTGTCGATTGCTCAGGGGCTCTGGTCCGTTCGTAGGACTCATGCGAATGGCTCCATCAAAAGAGGCAACAAGGACAACGCCACCGAGTCGGTGTCCCTGCGGACGGGGATCGGTGTGCAGCTCAAGGACATCAAAGTCTTCAACCGGGCCCGGCAGAAGGGTACGTCCAGGAGCCCCCAGGGCAGTGGCCCCTTCCGTGGTGCTCAGCTACGGCCACCGGGCTGGGGTGGGGACAAACGGGCCGCTGTATCCTCGTCGAAGAACCGAATCACGCTGCGGGCTGAGCTTGTTTCTTCACCTGCTTGCTCTGGGAGTGGGGAGAAGCGAAAAGCAGCCGAGTGGGGGCATCCTCTTGCCCGGAGCCTGCCCAGTCCCTCAGACAATCCCCTTTCTTCCCCAGGCACCAACGTCTGTGCGCAGAACAACGGGGACTGCCAGCAGCTCTGCCTGTTCCGCGGCAGCGGGCAGAGGACGTGCGCTTGCGCCCATGGCATGCTCTCCGAGGACGAAGTGAGCTGCCAGGACTACGACGGCTACCTGCTGTATTCTGAGCGCACCATCCTCAAGAGCATCCACTTGTCAGACGAGAACAACCTCAATGCTCCCATCAAGCCCTTTGAGGATGCGGAGCACATGAAGAACGTCATTGCCCTGGCCTTCGACTACCGCTACGACTCCAAGGGCAGCAACCGCATCTTCTACAGTGACATCCACTTCGGCAACATCCAGCAGATCAATGACGATGGCACAGGGCGCAAGACCATTGTGGAGAGTGAGTGTCACAGACCTTGCTCCGCGTCTGTCTGCCCTCGAACTCCTCTTTTCTGCTCTCTCCCTGAGCTCCCACCTTCCTCACCCAGGGGCTTTTTTTCCTTTTCTTGATTAATGTGTTTTCACGAGGCGTTTTGAGTGGCAGCCGTTCAGGGTTCAGCTGCAAGCTTTCTGCTGGAGCCTCTGGAAGAGGCAGCAGCATGTGGTAGAGGACACGTGTGTCGGGAGCAGGCTGCGGAGCTGGTTCTGGCAGGGAGTGTGGATCACAAGGCTCGGGCGGGCGTGTGGGTCTGCGCTGCTCCAGAAACGCGGCACTGCAGCAAGCGTGGGATCTGCTCCCTGTTTGCCTTTGACTTCTAAGGCAGACCCGCTGAGCCCAGCGAGCCTGGCCCTGCCTGGCCCGTCCTCACCTCCAGCCCTCGGTGTGCCCTCGGTTGGTTTTATCGGCTCCGGCAGCAGCTGAACAGATCACGTCTGTCGCTCTGCATCGCTGGGGAGCGCCTCGAGCTGGGGTTATGGAAGTGCTCGCTAATGAGCGGATTTACATTTGGCACTGGGGAGAGCTGTTGTTGCTGCGATCGGGAGACCAGAGCCCATCTCTCATAACCGCTTCATTAAACCTTTGAACGATCGTTAACGAGGGAGGAAGGATGGGTGTGCAGTGCAAGCTCTGGCCTGGGAGCTGGAGGGAAGTTCTCCCTGGTCGGCCTTGGGGCTTCATCCTGCCTCTGGACCTCAGCTCTCCCCTGGCAGAGGGGCACTCGTCCCTTCCCAGTGCTGCTGCTGTGGGAACGGGGAACCCGGAGCGAGGCCTGACCAACGCAGGGAGGTGATCAGAGGAACCTGAAAGCCAAGTTCAAGTCCTTATTTTGTCGTAGGTGAACTTCACCCAGCCTTCCTGGAGGCAAGTGGCGTTACCTGGTTGGTAGCGAAGTCCTGCCCACGAGGCCCTCAAAGTCTCCTGGGGTCTCAGGTCGCTCGTTAGCACAGGCACGAGCCCAGCCTGGCTGGTCCCCTCGGGTGCTGCCCCACCAGCACGGTGTTAGCAAACAGCCAGTGCCTCCGAGGGGTATTTTGGGGTGTAACTAAAGCAGTAACTTCAGGCTGCCAAGGAAGCCACATCTAAGTGTCACTGTCAGCTCCTTGCAGGAGCACGGGTGGAATGCGACCCTCTTGTCCTCCCTCTTGCAGATGTGGGCTCGGTGGAGGGGCTGGCGTATCACCGCGGCTGGGACACGCTGTACTGGACCAGCTACACCACCTCCACCATCACCCGCCACACTGTGGACCAGAGCCGCGTGGGAGCTTTCGAGAGGGAGACGGTGATCACCATGTCGGGGGATGACCACCCCCGGGCCTTCGTGCTGGATGAGTGCCAGAAGTGAGTGGCCATCAGTGGTGGTCCCGGGGCCAGTGTCCAGGTGGACACCCCTTTACTAGGGAGGAAACACTTGTTCCCAGCACACGTTATTAGGCCCAGGGAGGAAAGGTCCTGTGCCCCACCTCCCCACATGTCCTTCAGCATCCCAAAGCAGACAGAAGCCCCATCCCAGCCCCTTCTTTTGCTGGTACCACATTTCCCAGCTGGCTGCAGTAGCCTCATTCATCTCCCTCCCACCCTTTATTATGTGAGGTTGTCCCATCCATCGCAGAGTCCCTGGAGGCCCCACAGCAGCAGGGGGCTGG
Source organism: Todus mexicanus (assembly GCA_013389965.1). Lineage (NCBI taxonomy): Eukaryota > Metazoa > Chordata > Aves > Coraciiformes > Todidae > Todus > Todus mexicanus. The sequence goes on along the minus strand of WEIS01024061.1, from coordinate 71,816 downwards.
GCTGAGCCAGCGTACCTGGGATCACAAAGGCATTGTGTGTCTCTCCCCTTCCAGCCTGATGTTCTGGACCAACTGGAACGAGCAGCACCCCAGCATCATGCGCGCCACCCTCTCTGGTGCCAACGTCCTCATCATCATTGACCAGGACATACGGACACCCAATGGACTGGCCATCGACCACAAGGCCGAGAAGATCTACTTCTCCGATGCCACGCTGGACAAAATCGAGCGCTGTGAATATGATGGCTCCCATCGCCACGTGAGTCCAGACCTATCCCCGGCAGCAGAGATGGGGAGGAGAGCGAGAAGTGTTCCTGGGGCACAGGGAGGGGGTCGGGCCTTGCCTGGGGCAGACACGGCGGGGACAGGCTGTAACCGGGGTGGTCCTGGGAGCTGCATCCCCCAGCCAGGTTCCGTCACGCTCACGGTTTGCCGATGTCTGGCAGGTGATCCTGAAATCGGAGCCTGTGCACCCCTTCGGCCTGGCTGTCTACGGTGATTACATCTTCTGGACGGACTGGGTGCGCAGGGCTGTGCAACGAGCCAACAAGTATGTGGGCACGGACATGAAGCTGCTGCGTGTTGACATCCCCCAGCAGCCCATGGGCATCATCGCCGTGGCCAACGACACCGACAGCTGTAAGGACACCCTGCGCCTCGGCCATCACCCTGCCCCCCTGCCAAGTCTCCATCCCTCTCTGGGGCAGCTCAGCTGTGTCCGGACAGCGGCTCTTTCACCCCATCTGCAGGCCAAGGGAGGGGGAACCCATCCCACCATCCCTCCTGGTCTGTCATTGCCCCTTTGGGACCGTCATGCCAAAGCTTGTCCATCTCCAAACCCTTGGCAGGGTGAAGAGAGAGAATTTACCCCATTTGTGCTTTTCCCAGGGCATCCCCCTTGCAGGATCTGGAAACACTGGGTGCCCCCAGCCCCATGCATCCCCCCATAGCCTCATCAGGAGGAACCCCGACTTCTTCTCTCCCCAGCAGGGAGGACAAGGGGGGAAGGGTCTGCTGACACTGTCCCCGCTCTCCATCTCTCCTAGGTGAGCTGTCCCTGTGCAGGGTGAACAACGGCGGCTGTCAGGATCTCTGTCTCCTTACGCCCAAAGGACACGTCAACTGCTCCTGCCGTGGCGAGCGGGTCCTGCAGGAGGATTTCACCTGCAAAGGTGGGGGGAGCTGAAAGCAGAAGCTGCTGGGGATGGGAAGGGGAGGAGGAGAGGCCAGGCTCAGCCTGGCAGATCTGACATTCCTCATGCCCTCCCCAGCCGTGAATTCCACCTGCAACGTGCACGATGAGTTCGAGTGTGGGAACGGTGACTGCATTGACTTCAGCCGGACCTGTGACGGCGTGGTCCACTGCAAGGACAAGTCGGACGAGAAGCAGTCCTACTGCAGTAAGGTTCCTCCTTTTGCTGCTTTGCTCAAATACACGCACGCATCCCCCCGCACGCTGCTCAAGCTGTCGGCTCTGTTTGGCCATGGGAGCCAGGGTGTCTTCTCATGTCCCTCAAGTGCTCGCAGTCCCTCTTGCCCTCCCAGAGATGGGCCTAGCCAGGCTTTAAGGGGTTTTCCAGTTTTGGGGCGCAGGCTGGAGAGTGGGATGCCTTGAGCCAACCCTGTGGTGGCTGCAGCACCCTCCCAACCTGCTCTCCTCAGCTGGGAGGGGTCTGTGCTGGACAAAGGCCCAGATTAACGCTGCGGCGTGGCCAGCGCAGCACGAGGGAGCCTGTTACTAATCCTGCTTGTGTAGTTTCTTCCCCTGCTGAAGGGTCCCTGAGGAACTGAGCTGCTCCAGGGACACTGGCCTGCTGCTCGCACTCACCACCAGCTCGTCCTCCTTTTCCTCCTCCTCCTCTCTTGCAGGCAACCGCAAGTGCAAGAAGGGTTTCCTGCACTGCATGAACGGGCGCTGCATCGCCAGCCGCTACTGGTGCAACGGCGTGGACGACTGCGGGGACAACTCGGACGAAGTGCCGTGTAACAGTGAGTAGCCTCGCTGGCTCCTGGCCAGCCCTTGCCAGGGCTTGGACAGCTGTCTGGGACAGGGACACGCTCCAGGGAAGTGTTACCTTCAGCTTGACAGGATCAGAGCAAAGACAGGGCTTCAAGGAGAGCCAAGGTCTAAATCCTGCTTGTACCACAGAGCACTTTGTAAAGCTCGCTCCCAGGCTGGGAGGAAAAGCCCCTGAGCACGGCCATGCAGCACCCAGAGCCTCCTGAGAATGGGCGTTTGGCACCCAGGAGAACCACAAGGCAATGATGAGGGGCAATATTGCTCCTCCTCATGACTCCCTTACTCCCGAGAAAAGGGCACCCAAGGGCAGCATCCCCTCAGAGCTGCAGGAGCCCTTCTGCTTGGTTCGTAGGGTGGTAGAATTGTTTTAGTTGGAAGAGACTTTTAAGATCATCAGGTCCAACCAAGTTCAGGACCAACGGGGAAGGTCAAGAGCTTTTCTGAGCCTGTCCAGGCCAGCTTGGACGTCAAGTTTAGGCTGCCAGGCAGAGCTGGAGAGACAGCAGCTCTCAGCTGGGAGCAGAGCAAAGCTGGGAGTGCAGGATCAGGCCGTCCGTAGCTGTGCAGGGCAGTGGCTGTCTTTGTGTGCACGTCCACAATGCGAGTGGGGCCGTGGGTGGCTGTTCACGCTGGGTCCTCCAGCCCAGCCTCACCCGCTGCTGGGGCCTCACCCTCGCAGAAACCAGCTGCGCTGCGACCGAGTTTCGCTGCCGAGATGGGAGCTGCATTGGGAATTCCAGCCGCTGTAACCAGTTCATCGACTGCGAGGACGCTTCGGATGAGATGAACTGCAGTGAGTGCCCCAGCCGCGGTCCCACATTCCCTGCTGCCTTCCCAGCCCTGCCCCGCTTTAGCTCTGGAGCTGCTCCTGCCCCCTGCACCTGCGTGAGCGTCCTGAGGCCCCACACCTTGTTCTCGTGTTTGGGGCTTGTGCTGAATCAGGGAGGGAGAAGGGTCCTGACTCTCCTCCTGCTGACTGGGAGCGGCTCCAGCCCGTCCCTGCAGCCCCCCCGTGCCGCTCTTGGCCAGGCAGCACCCATCACACAGGGCTTTGGTTCCTTGCAGCCGCCACCGACTGCAGCAGCTACTTCAAGCTGGGGGTGAAGGGCACCACGTTCCAGAAGTGCGAACACACGTCCCTGTGCTACGCTCCGAGCTGGGTGTGTGATGGGGCGAACGACTGCGGAGACTACTCAGATGAGCAGAACTGCCCTGGTGAGAGCGGGGAGAGGAAAGGGGCTGGGGCCGGGGATGGCCGGGCGTCATGCTGACCCTCCAGCCAGGGGCTCCCTCCTGAGGTCCATTGGGGTGGTGGATGCTTTGTTTGCACTCTGGGACCATTGTCCTTTGCCTGCACAGCTACGGCACGTGGGGTGCTGTGTGGTGCTGATGGACGTGGAATCACAGAGGGCGTTTGGGGAGGAGCCCTTTGGAGTCGAGCAGTTCTGGGTTGGGAGGAGGCAGGGCGTGTCCTCAGCACCATCCTCACTGGTGTTTCCTTCACAAACCAGGCGGGAGGAAGCCCAAGTGTCCAGCCAACTATTTCGCCTGCCCAAGTGGGAGGTGCATCCCCATGACCTGGACCTGCGACAAAGAGGACGACTGCGAGAATGGCGAAGACGAGACTCACTGCAGTGAGCGGCAGGGTGGGGAGAGCGAGGGACCCGGGGTCGTAGCCCAGGGGGGGCGAGTGCAAGCATGCTGGAAGGGAGGCAGGACCCTCTCCTCCTTCCCATCCCTTTGCCAAGGACCGAGCTCCAGATTCTTCCCCCTCTGTGGTTTTATTCCACAAGGTTGGGCTTTTAAGTGGGCTTTTATGAGCCCCAGCTCCAGAGTGGGGAATCCTACCCTAGTCCCACAGATAGTGAGTGGGCACTGCCAGGTCTGGGCGAGCAGTAGTAGCCCCAGCACCACCCAGCTGACCCAACCCGGCTTTACAGCGTCCTTCCCCCTGCATTGCCTTAGTTCTGACCCCTCTTCTTCTCCTCTCCCAGACAAGTTTTGCTACCCGGTGCAGTTTGAGTGCAACAACCATCGCTGCATCTCCAAGCTCTGGGTGTGTGACGGGGCAGACGACTGCGGGGACGGCTCCGATGAGGACAGCCGCTGCCGTGAGTCCACCCCAGCCCCTGTGCAGCCCCCTCCAGGCCCCTCTCATCCTGGCCTGTGCTGCTGCTCCACCTGTGTCCTGCTGCTGCCCATCCCTTCTCCCACCTTTGCTTTCCTGTGCTGCGGTCCTCACTGTTCTCCTGGGTTCTTGGGCCCTCCCTGAGATGTGGGGACACGTTGCCCAAGTGCCGGTTCTGCCGCGGTGGGGGTGACCGGCCTCCCTCCTGCTTCTCCTTTTCCCAGAGCTGACCACCTGCATGGCAGGGTCCTTCCAGTGCCCGGGCACCTACGTGTGCGTGCCAGAGCGCTGGCTCTGTGACGGAGACAAGGACTGTGCAGACGGGGCGGATGAGACCCTCGCTGCCGGCTGCTGTGAGTCCCTGGGGTTCGGTGCGTGGGGGGCCGGGGGCTGGAGAGGAGCTGAGCGTACAGGCAAAGCTGCCTTTGGGGGTAGTTCTGCTCCCTGGGGTCCCCACTGGTAGCCGCAAGCATGCCTCGGCCTGGCCGTGACCCTGCCAGGCTTCCAGGAGGAAACTGCAGCGCTGTGGTCGCAGCAGGACTGGGCACAGGGACCTTTGGGTGCCTTTCTGACTGATGAGAGAAGCATCGTCCTGCAAAGCAATTGCCACAGGTCCCGCATTGTCCGGGTGCTGTTCACAGCCGCAGGACGAGGGCACAAGCTGGGGGTGAAGGAATGGGAGTCCCTGCCCTGGCTGGGCTGTGCCTCAGATCTGGTCCCCAAGGTGAAGGGCTTGGGGCGGGCAGGAGAACACAGGGGCTGGGGGGACAGCAGCGCTGGTTCCTTGCAGTGTACAACAACACGTGTGACGAGCGGGAGTTCATGTGTGGAAACCGCCAGTGCATTCCCAAGCACTTCGTCTGTGACCACGACGATGACTGCGGCGACGGCTCAGACGAGTCCCCGGAGTGTGGTGGGTGTTGGTGGGACTGGGGAGGACACCGAGGGCTCTTTGGGGGGCCCAAGAGAGCTGGTTAATATTCAAGCACCACATCCTTCAAACTCAGGCTGAGAGCCCTGAGGCTGTTTAGCCTGGAGGAGGCTGAGAGGGGATCTGATCAATGCTGATCAATATCTAAAGGGTGGGGGGCGAGAGGATGGGGCCAGACTCTTCTCAGTGGTGCCCAGTGATAGAACAAGGGGCAACAAGCGCACACTGGAACACAAGAAGTTCCACCTAAGCATAAGGAAAAGCTTCTTTCCTGCGAGAGCCCTGGCCCAGGCTGCCCAGAGAGGTTGTGGAGTCTCCTCTGGAGAGATTCAAACCTACCGGAATGTGATGCTGGGCCCCCTGCTCGGGGTGACCCTGCTGGAGCAGGGCGGTGGCACCAGATGATCCCCAGAGGTCCCTTCCAACCCCCACCATGCTGGGGTCCTGGGGTTCTGTGTCTCCTGGAGCACTGGCCCTGACAGCCACGTTGAGTCTCCTGGGCTTTGAGACAGAGCCCTGAAAACTTCTTCATGGTCCAGAAGGGGTTTAGTGTGAGAGCAGAGGGAGAACCTGGAGAGGGAGCGGGAGGGTTTTGGTGTTTGGTGCCAAGGAGCTCCAGGAGCCCACACGGCCTGAGCCCACCACCCTCCTGCAGAGTACCCCACCTGCGGCCCCCACGAGTTCCGCTGTGCCAATGGCCGCTGCCTCAGCAACCGGCAGTGGGAGTGCGATGGTGAGTTCGACTGCCACGACCACTCGGACGAGGCGCCCAAGAACCCTCGCTGCAGCAGCCCAGGTACTGGTGGGGCCCTGACTGGAGGGTGGGACTGCCTGGCCCCCCCCCACTGACCACCACCACCTGGCCACCCCACACTGACCACCACCCGCTCTCCTCCTCCCTTCCTCCTTCTCCTTGTTCTCATCGTCCTCCTCGTCCTTGTCCTTCTCCTCCTCTTTTCCTCCTCCTCCTCCTCCTCCTTCTCCTCCACCTCCTCCTTCCCCTCCTTCCCCCCCTCCTCCTCCTCCTCCTCCTCCTCCTCTCCTCTCCAGAGAGCAAGTGCAACGACTCCTTCTTCCTCTGCAAGAACGGGAAGTGCATCCCCGAGGCGCTGCTTTGCGACAACAACAACGACTGCGCGGATGGCTCAGATGAGCTCAACTGCTTCATCAATGAGTGTCTCAACAAGAAGCTGAGCGGCTGTTCCCAGGAGTGCGAGGACCTCAAGATCGGGTACAAGGTAGGGGCCGCAGGCTGGCGACATCGGCTGGGGACATTTAGACTAGACATATGGAAGAAGTTTTTTACACTGAGAGGCGTGAGAGCCTGGCACAGGTTGCCCCGAGAGGTGGTTGATGCCCCATCCCTGGAGCCATTCCAGGTCAGGTTGGATGGGTCTCAGAGCGACCTGCTCTAGTTGCAGATGTCCCTGCCCACTGCACAGGGGTTGGACTAGAGGACCTTTAAAGGTCCTTTCCCACCCAAACCGGTTTATGATTCTATGGAGGGATGCTCTCCCACTCCCTTCCTCCTCCACAGACACTCTGAGCATGTGAGTTGCTTCCGTCCTGCACCAACTGGGCAAGGGACACCCAACACAGACGCCTTTGTTCCATGCTTGTGTGTGCTGCACTTTTGTCTGTGTGCTGTCTGCGCCTGAGCCCGCTTGTCCCGCGGTGATGTCTGTCGCACCCCAGCGTGCGGGCCCTGGGCATGGCTAACAGCTCCGGGTTGCCTCCTGCAGTGCAGATGCCGTCCTGGGTTCCGGCTGAAGGACGACGGGAAGACGTGCATCGACATCGATGAGTGCTCCACCACCTACCCCTGCAGCCAGAAGTGCATCAACACTCTGGGGAGCTACAAGTGCCTGTGCATAGAGGGCTACAAGCTCAGACCTGACAACCCCACCAGCTGTAAAGCTGTCACAGGTGAGAGCTGAGAGCAGACTTGGAGGCAGGGAGATGCTCTTCTGGTGGCCACGGGATGCTGCTGGCGCTGGAGTTGGTCACAACTGGGCAACAGCGGGACAGGGAAGGTGACAGGGGATCTGCCCGCGTCCCAGCAGCACTTCTCTGACATGTATCGTGGTTTCCCCATGCAGATGAAGAGCCCTTCCTCATCTTTGCCAACCGGTACTACCTGAGGAAGCTCAACCTGGATGGATCCAACTACACGCTGCTCAAGCAGGTCTGAGGGAGCTGGGAGCAGAGAGCACCATCCCCATGGCGCCAGGGGTTTGGGGCTGGGTAGGGGCTCTGAGGGGCATGAGACCCACCAGGCTGGGAGTTTGGGCTCTTGGCTTCCTGGGAAGATGGTAGATCCTCTATAAAGAGCAGCTCTCACTGTGAGCATGCAGGAGATCCTGTGTGAGCAGTAGCTCTTTGCTCGCAGACCAAGGCAAGGGCTGCACCACACTTGTCTGTAGGTGCTTTTGACTTCAGGACCAGGAATCGAGGCTGGGGGCTTACTGGTCTCACTGGTAGAGCCGCTGTGACCGTGTGCCGGCAGGTGAGGCCGTTTCAACGCTTCTCCTTCCTCCCAGGGGCTGAACAATGCGGTCGCTCTGGATTTCGACTACCGGGAGCAGATGATCTACTGGACAGATGTCACCACGCAGGGCAGCATGATCCGCCGCATGCACATCAACGGCAGCAACGTTCAGGTGGGGACTGAAGCGGCCTCTTGGACAAGGGGCAGGATTTGGTTCTCCCTGCCCAGCCCCAACATCTCTGTTTTCCCCCGATAGGTTCTGCACCGCACTGGCCTCAGCAACCCCGATGGGCTGGCTGTGGACTGGGTGGGAGGCAACCTGTACTGGTGTGACAAAGGCCGGGACACCATCGAAGTGTCGAAGCTCAACGGCGCTTATCGCACCGTGCTGGTGAACTCAGGCCTGCGTGAGCCCCGGGCGCTGGTGGTGGACGTGCAGAATGGGTGAGAGCCTGGGGGATCTGGACCTGCCCTTCTGCATAGGGAGGGGTCTGGCTGACCCCTCTGACATCCTGCTGCAGTCCTGGAGGTTGGGAGATGATGGGACGAGGCTGGGAGGTGGAATGGGGCTGTGCCCCCTCACCTCTGGGACACATGGCTACTACTCCCTGCCCTACACCCACGTGCCCGGTCACCTTGGTTTAGCCTCGCGATGGGCAGAGTAAGGCTGCTGCTGTGGCTTGGACCACACTCAGCCTCCCTCTCCTCTTCTGTTTCATCCCCAGTTACCTGTATTGGACGGACTGGGGGGACCACTCCCTGATTGGGAAGATTGGCATGGATGGCACCAACCGCAGCGTCATCGTTGACACCAAGATAACTTGGCCCAATGGCCTCACCCTCGACTACATCAACAGCCGAATCTACTGGGCTGATGCACGGGAGGACTACATCGAGTTTGCCAGCCTGGACGGCTCCAACCGTCACACAGGTGAGAGCCCCAGGGTCCTGGGGCGCTGCCAGGCCTTTGCGGGGTGTGGGCTGGCGAATAGTTGTGGGAGCAGGAGCCGGGCTGCTGGAAATGGTCCGCAGCTCCAGCAGCCCCTCTGTGCCTCTGACCCGAGGAAGGGGTTTGTCACCTGGCTGAGCTGTCCCTGGAGAAGGGCTGTGCTGCAGGAGGGGTGTGTGGGGCAGCCCTTCGCTGAGCCGCCTGCTCCCCCTTGCAGTGCTGAGCCAGGACATCCCGCACATCTTTGCGCTCACCCTCTTCGAGGATTTCATTTACTGGACTGACTGGGAGACCAAGTCCATCAATCGGGCCCACAAGACAACAGGAGCCAACAAGACACTGCTGATCAGCACGTTGCACCGTCCCATGGACATCCACATCTACCACCCCTACCGCCAGCCTGATGGTGAGCCCCAGCACTGGGGGTCAGGGGGTCCTGGCACTGTGGGGCAGCCCTGGAAGGAGGCCACGGCCGGGCACGATGTGCGAAGGGGGAACAGGGGGTGCAGGAGGGGGTGAGTGATGAGAAGGGTCTCGCAGCTGAGGGTTCACGTGCTACCGTAAGGATCCCACGTCTTGATGTGATGTCTGTTTGTCCCCCTGCTCCCGCCAGTTCCTAACCATCCCTGCAAGACTAACAACGGCGGCTGCAGCAACCTGTGCCTCCTCTCGCCGGGCGGGGGGCACAAGTGCGCGTGTCCCACCAACTTCTACTTGGGCAGCGATGGCAAAACCTGCGTCTCCAACTGCACGGCCAGCCAGGTACCAGCCCTGCCTGCCCCTGTGCTTGGGTCCGTGTCCATCCTGCCGTGGTTTCTCCAGCTCCCAGCTCCGAGCGCGTCTGGGTGCTGGTGGGTGCTGGAGTGTGCAGCCTTCTCCAGGTGCAGGCAACACCTCCCTCCTGTGGCACTTCCCAGCACATACAGGATACCCTCGTTTCGAGGTGCCCAGGGGAGCCAGAGACCCCTGGGTTCTGGAGTCGCCTGCCTGCCCTCCTCCCTCTTTCCAACTCCAGAGGCTGTGTGGGGTGGGGCCAGGGTTTAGGCTTTGCTCCGGGTTGGGACACAGTGTCCTGGGGCTGCCTGGGAAGGGACACATGGAGATCAGAACCCTTGGCAGAGGTCCCTGGGCACAAAACCTCCGGGCGTCCTCCCTCCCTTCCTCCCCATTCTGAGCCACTCTCACCAGCTTGTCTCTCCATCACAGTTTGTCTGCAAGAACGACAAGTGCATCCCTTTCTGGTGGAAATGCGACACCGAGGACGACTGCGGGGACCGTTCGGATGAGCCCGAGGACTGCCGTGAGTGTCCCAGCAGCCCGGCTGGCCACACTGCCAGGCTTCTGCCAGCCCCATGGTGTCTGCGCGCTTTGTGGAGGAGCCCGGCTCTAGGGCAGCCGGGCTGCTCTCTGCTTGGCAGAGAGGAGCGTTACCGCCTAACGGAGCTCGGAGAGCAGTGGAATGAGACACTGTCCCTGGCAGGGGTGTTGCCCTGTGGAGGACAACAGCCAAGTGCTGTCCTCAGAGCCCCTTCACCATCCCAGAGCCTAGGGCTGAGTGCTCAGTGTAGGTGCCGCGTCCTCCTCTTGCTGAGGACTCCGAGGGGGAAACAGAAGGCTGAGGTTTGACCTGGAAATGTTCCCCAGAGCAAACATTTCCCCCTGTCTTACTCGCCCCACAGCTGAGTTCAAATGCAGGCCAGGGCAGTTCCAATGCTCCACTGGGATCTGCACCAACCCAGCCTTCATCTGCGATGGAGATAATGACTGCCAGGACAACTCAGATGAAGCCAACTGTGGTAGGTTCTCCAGCTCCTCTCGTGATCCCTAAACTCCATCAGGGCTGGTGTCCCGGTAGAGCCAAGATACAGCGTGTGAGCTTTTATCTTCTTCCCAGACATCCACGTCTGCCTGCCCAGCCAGTTCAAATGCACCAACACCAACCGCTGCATCCCCGGCATTTTCCGCTGCAATGGTCAGGACAACTGTGGCGACGGCGAGGACGAGAAGGATTGCCGTGAGTGGGGAGCTGCCAAGCGTGGTAGGGGTGGGGAGTGTGCATGGTTAGGGGTGAGGAGCTCCCCTGGAATCTCCTTAGCTCTGCTCTGGGCAGAGCCTCTGTTCACCGTCGTGCTGGAGTGTGGCAAGAGATGGGCAGCAAAGATGGGGCTCCTCTCCTCCTGCCTCTTGCACACATGGTCACCAAGCCTGGCCAGACTATCGCTGCTGCCCCTTGTCTCTGTGGGGTGGTTTGTGTGGGGTAACAGACCCCTGTCTGTGCCACAGCCCCTCCTCACTCTGCTCCTCCCTCCTGCAGCTGAGGTGACTTGTGCCCCCAACCAGTTCCAGTGCGCGATCACCAAGCGCTGCATTCCCCGCGTCTGGGTGTGCGACCGGGACAACGACTGCGTGGATGGCTCGGACGAACCCGCCAACTGCAGTAAGACCCTGCTTAGGGATGGGACAGGAGGGGTCTGGCCATGCCCAAACCAGGTGCTGTAGGTACTGGGTGGTGGTGCTTCTGGCAGAATCTGTTCTGCTGAGATCCCCTTCCTTCTGACTTCTCCCAGGAGAAGTCGGGATCTTGCTCCCCTGTTCCAAGCAGGGGTGCTACCGTCAGCTCCAGGCTGCTGGCACGAGGTGTCGTTTGTGGAGAGGGAGATGTGCCTGGCAAATGCTTGCCCCACCTCCTCACATCTGTGTCCTCTCATTTCTCTCCACCAGCCCAAATGACGTGTGGTGTGGATGAGTTCCGCTGCAAGGACTCGGGACGGTGCATCCCGGCGCGCTGGAAATGTGACGGGGAGGACGACTGCGGGGATGGGTCTGACGAGCCCAAGGAGGAATGCGGTGAGCAGGGACTGGGGGGACCAGCCCAGAGGGCATCTTACACCCGCTGTCCCCGTCCCTGAGGGTCAGACTACCCTTGCTCTGTCTGTGCCCTGCACCTCCCCAGTGTGCCCAGGGCTGGAGGAAGATTTTAGCTGCTCCTGGTCCGAGCCGTGTGAGCAAGGCTGAACCCAGCCAGCCGCATGCTCGTCTGCCCCTTGTGTGGAGCGATGCTGATGTCTGGTCCTGTCTTGTCCCCCACAGACGAACGGACCTGTGAGCCCTACCAGTTTCGCTGCAAGAACAACCGCTGCGTGCCGGGCCGCTGGCAGTGTGACTATGACAACGACTGCGGGGACAACTCGGATGAGGAGAGCTGCAGTACGTGCTGCCTTCGAGCCTTTGCTGTGTGGTGGAAGGGGCAACAGCTCGGGCGCTGCCAGCCTCTGCCTGCTGGTACAGCCAGCGACTGGGGGGAGCACGGGGCTGGCTGGGCAGATGATCAAGCTGCTGCCTCTTGATGAGTTACCACTTGTTAGTGGAGCTGTGTCAGCGCCCACCCTGCTGAGCAGCAGAGGACTCTGGCCCCAAGAGAGTTCTTGGGGTTCTGCTACTGGCAGGAGCCAAGTCCTGTCCCTCTGGAGGGACCCAAGCTGCCTCTGGGGTGGCACCAGCATCTCCTGCCAGGCTCCCCACCATCAGTGCCGCCCTGGGTCCCTCTGTCTCCCTGCAGCTCTTCAGGGTGCAACTTTTTCTCTTTTCTGTTGATTTCATGTCGTGTTTTTGAGTTTGTGCCATTTCACCTCATCTTATGTTTTTCTCCATTTTCACACTGTCGTTATGGGGCATTCAGAGGTAGGTTCCTGCCAAAATCTTTTAATTCCATGTCTCTCTAAAATAAATGAAGGCAATAAATTCTAGGTGAGGGCAGGGGGGTTGGGACTGGACAACCCAGGTGGATTTACTGAGCGTCAGCACCAACATCTCCCTCCACTGAGCCGCAGTCAGAGAGGGTCCAACCCTGCTGCCTCCAGCACCGGGGCCCGTGCATGGCTCGTACTTGCCTCCAAAATCTGTCCCCACCTTGACCCTTCCTGCTCCGGCTGGACACCTCCTGTCCCCCTCTTCCCGCGCAGTGCTGTTGGCTTCTGCAGTGGCCAGAGCGGCCACCAGCCCCAAAATATCCTACACCGGGGGCAGTGGGGAGGGGAAGGGTCCCCAGAGCTGTCCTGGGCAGGGTCTGTGCTGTGTGGCATCCTCCTGCAGTCAGGTTTGGCACTGACTGTGCCGGGCTGGCCCAGCAGGTGCGTTGAGCTGCGAGGGGGACACTGTCCCTGTGCCCTGCGAGAGGAGGCAGGGGACGGCTCTGCCAGGCTTGCCCAGGGCACCGCTGCCTTTCCTCCTGCCTGCTGCTACCCATGGGCAGCAAGGAGCTGCGGTGGTGGTGCTTCCTGAGGTGAACGATGGGGAGGACATATGCAGCTGGGAAGCTGCCGGGAGCGAGTCGGTGTGGCCACGGTACCCCTGGAAAACCCCTTTTCCTCACCGGGAGCTGGGAGCCCTGGAGTGGGATGGGAAGGGGGCTTCGAGGTGGTATCAGCAGTGCCCCTCTTTGGCAGTTTCCCCAGCTCTGCTTGTGCCCAACCCTGTCCCCAGTGCCACTGGACGTGTGTCTGTGTCAGCCTGTGCCCCACGAGCTGTCAGCCAGGGAGAGCTCCTGCCCTCACAGGCTGTGCTCAGGGGACGCCCTGTGTTCTGTGTCCCCAGCGCCCCGGCCCTGCTCAGAAAGCGAGTTTTCGTGTGCCAACGGCCGCTGCATCGCGGGCAGGTGGAAGTGCGATGGCGACCACGACTGTGCCGACGGCTCTGATGAGGTATTGTACTGAGCGTGGGGGCTCCCCACCAGCGCCCTTGCCCTTCCCTCCTGCAGCAGCAGGCGCACGTCCCACCCTGTCTGCCTGTGGTCCTCTGCTAGCAAGCAGGGACTGGGACCCTGCTCCTGGGTGCAGTCCTGGGATGGAGGGTGCTGCGGCCAGGGCTGTCCCTGCTGAGCGCTGTCCCTGTACCCCTGCAGAAGGACTGCACGCCACGCTGCGAGTTTGACCAGTTCCAGTGCCAGAATGGGCACTGCATCCCCATGCGCTGGCGCTGCGATGCTGACGCTGACTGCATGGACGGCACCGACGAGGAGAACTGCGGCACAGGGGGTAACGTCAGCGCTGTGGGGCTCCCTCAGGGCTTCCCTGCTATGCCCTCGTGTCCCCTGTGTTCCTGCCGTGGGTGGGAGCACATCCCTGCCCCACTCCGCTGGGCTCCAGGGCCTGCATGGAGCCCTGGGAGCCCCCAGTGATGCTGGAAACCAGAAGTTGCAGCCTCAGCCCAGCATTTTGGCAGCACTGTCTGATGTGTCTTCTCCTGCCCTACGCTGTTCTAGTTCGCACATGTCCCCTGGATGAGTTCCAGTGCAACAACACACTGTGCAAGCCCCTGGCCTGGAAGTGCGATGGGGAGGATGACTGTGGGGATAACTCAGACGAAAACCCTGAGGAGTGCTGTGAGTGACACCGTGTTGCCTCTCCCTGGTTCTAGTGAGGCCCCTGCCCTGAGCACCCACATGCTGGGGAGGGGTGACAGTCACAGGGCTTGGACACCTCTGTGACACCCGGGGGGGTCTGTGGGTACCTCTGGCAGCTCTGCATGTCCCCTTGAGATGGGGTCAGGGGAAGTGGGGCTGGGGGAGCAGGGACTGGGGGAGGGCTGACCCTCCTCCGGCTGGGCCAGCAACTGGCCGATTGTCTTTGCTTCAGTCTCTTTGCTTTAGCCTCCGGAGCCCACTCACCCTCGTGGGACCGGCCTCCCTGGAGAGTGGGCAGAGGCTGAGCAGCGGCTCGTGACAAGTGTGACAGCCTGGCTATGGCGTCTCCTTTCACCGTCACCGTTTGTTTCTGTTTGCTGGTGCAGTGAAATTCCAGTGTCCCCCCAACAGACCGTTCCGCTGCAAGAACGACCGGGTATGTCTGTGGATCGGTCGACAGTGTGACGGCATCGACAACTGTGGAGATAACACGGATGAGAAGGACTGCGGTGAGTGGGGCTGCCCATGGGCGCCGCCCATGCCAGGGTGTCCCTGCTGCCCGTGGTCTTCTCCTCACAGAGCCCTGGGGTAGCCCAGGGGTTGGGGTTTGCTTTGCCCACTCCTTCCCAGAACCAGGTGGTGGGTGCAGGCGTCCTGGGTCCCTTCCTGTGCCGTTTGCACCCCGAGGCTCCCATGGGGCTGGGTGCCCAGGGACCCGAAGCATCACAGCGGCTGCCCGTGCTCCCACAGAGTCACCCACGGCCAAGCCCAAGAGCTGCAGCCACGACAAGAACGAGTTCCTGTGCAAGAACAAGAAGTGCATCAGCACCAACCTCCGCTGCAACTTCTTCGATGACTGTGGAGATGGTTCCGATGAGGAGTCCTGCTCCCACGGTGGGTGTCAGGGTGGCCAGGGGTGGGTGCTGAGAGAGCAGTGAAGGCTCCAGTGCTGACGGTGCGTCCCGCCGCAGATCACAAGTCGTATGACTGCATGAGCAACACCACTACGTGTGGAGATGAGGCCCAGTGTGTTCAGTCACCGTCTGCCACGTACTGCACGTGCCGCGGAGGCTTCCAGAAGGTGCCAGACAAGAATTCCTGCCAAGGTACTTCCCACCGCTGCTGGAGAGGGCGCAGGGTCAGGCCATCGGGTTTGTGGTTGGATTTTGCTGCTTAAGATGTGTCTTCTCACCTGTGGGGTGGCTGGGGCAGCATAAATAGTGTTGGGGCACAGACATGGGGAATGGGTAGAGATGGGGTCTCGGAGCCCTGGGTAGCATAGACCAATGCCCAGAGAGGGGCTGGCCCTGGCCACGTACGTGGGGCACCCTCCTGGTCTCCCCCCAACTCCCATCTCCCACTGCCCAGACATCAACGAGTGCCTGCGCTTTGGGACCTGCTCCCAGCTCTGCAACAACACCAAGGGCTCCTACGTCTGCAGCTGCGCCAAGAACTTCATGAAGACAGACAACATGTGCAAGGCAGAAGGTCAGGACCCCGCAGGACCTGGCCAGTCTTCACTCCCTGCTCCTCCTCCTGCCCTGAATCTCTGCCCACCCTCCCCTCTGGCACTGCCGAGGGCAGATGCTGGGCAGAGTCCTTCCCTGTCCTTCCCAGTCTGTCCTTCCCTGGCAAAGCGAGTGCCAAGGGCTGCCAGGCTCCCAGCAACCCTATCCCCTGCTCCACCGTGGAGCTGGGCTGACTCCCCCGGGGACTCCCAGCCCAGCCCACACCAACAATTCCACCTCGGCAGGCTCCGAGCACCAAATCCTCTACATCGCGGATGACAACAAAATCCGGAGCATGTACCCCTTCAACCCCAACTCCGCCTACGAGCCGGCCTTCCAGGGCGACGAGAACGTGCGCATCGACGCCATGGACATCTACGTCAAGGGCAACAAGATCTACTGGACCAACTGGCACACAGGCAGGATCTCGTACCGGGAGCTGCCAGCCTCCTCCAGCGCCTCCACCGCCTCCAACCGCAACCGGCGCCAAATCGATGGCGGCGTCACCCACCTGAACGTGAGCTCGCCAGGGGCACAGTGGATGGCACCGAGGTCGGGTTGCTGGTGTTCTCTGCCCTCACCTCTCCCCCTTTTCTGCCCTTCACAGATCTCAGGGCTGAAGATGCCGCGGGGAATTGCCATCGACTGGGTCGCTGGGAACATCTACTGGACGGACTCGGGGCGGGATGTCATTGAGGTGGCGCAGATGAAAGGCGAGAATCGCAAGACGCTGATCTCGGGCATGATCGATGAGCCCCACGCCATTGTAGTCGACCCACTCAGGGGGTGAGAGACTCAAGCCCTTTCTCCCTTTCCTCTGCCCAGCCCTCACCATGGCTCCTCTCACCAACCAGCCTGTCCATGGTGGATGCTCCCAGGGCCTGTTGGGGTCACCTCGGTGACTCTAGGACACTGCGGGGAGAATGTGGGAGGGTTTCTCCCCCAATAGGATGTTGGATGTCCTGCTCTTCCCATCCTTGCTCTCCAGCCAGGAATGACCTGCCTGTGTCGTTTGCAGGACTATGTACTGGTCAGACTGGGGCAATCACCCCAAGATCGAGACAGCCGCTATGGACGGGACACTGCGTGAGACCCTGGTGCAGGATAACATCCAGTGGCCAACAGGTGAGGAAAGACAAGTGCCAGGAGGGCCACGAGGGGTGGCAGGAGCCTTGGCAGGAGGGATGTGTGACCCACTCATGCTGGGGAGCTCTGAGCCCTGTGTCAGGGGTGGTGGTGGGGCTGCTTTGCCAGTCATTTGGTGACGAGGGGCTGGGGGTGGGCTGGAGGCCTGTGCCTCACCAGGGGTGTGCTGTGTGCTCCCTCAGGCCTGGCTGTGGACTATCACAATGAGCGGCTGTACTGGGCCGACGCCAAGCTCTCGGTCATCGGCAGCATCCGACTCAACGGCACCGACCCCGTCGTGGCCATCGACAACAAGAAGGGTGAGTAGTGCCCGAGAGCCGCTGGAGCGCTGAGGAGGAGAGGGCGATGTCCCTGGGGTGGGGTCCCGGCACAGCCCAGTTCCCCGGGGTCCTACCTGAGTCGTGCTGCTGGGTGGACCCGGTGCTGAGCCAGGAATGCCTTGCAGATGGAGCGAGGGTGGATTTTCTTTGTGAAATGCTCCGCAGCAGGACCAGAGCCTGCTGGCTCTCCTGTCCCCTCAACACCATCCTCCTATTGCAGGGTGGGAGGCTGTAGCCTCAAATCCACCCCAAACCCCCCATCAGCCCTGTCCAAGGCAGCTAGCAGCCGGCTGTGCTGTGCTGTGCCACCTCTGCCTGCACATGGCCCCTCTTCGCTTGCCCAGGGCTGAGCCATCCCTTCAGCATCGACATCTTCGAGGACTACATCTACGGTGTCACCTACATCAACAACCGCATCTTCAAGATCCACAAGTTTGGGCACAAGGCTGTCACCAACCTGACGTCGGGCCTCAACCACGCCACCGACGTCGTGCTCTACCACCAGTACAAGCAACCAGAGGGTGCGTGCCGGGCACGGGACCCCTGCCCTGCTCCCAGGGCAGCAGGGAGATGCCCAGGGTCTGGTCTGTGATACGGGATGGCAGAGGGCAAGGGAGGCATTGGCAGAGTTTGGGACTACAGGGTACTCAGCCACTCTGCTGCCCTGCCCAAAGTGGGGGGTATCCAGATGGGCAGAGCAGGGGGTTATTGTGGAGGGGGTGGATTGGCCAGTGGCAATGGTGAGGTGTCAGATCGTGACCCCCAGGCATTGGGGCATGGGCACAGGGCTTGGGCAGCTGTAGCAGGGTGGCTGCTGGCCAGGCGGGCTGTGGATCACCCCGCGCTGTCCCTTTTCGGCAGTGACCAACCCTTGCGACCGCAAGAAGTGCGAGTGGCTCTGCCTGCTCAGCCCCAGCGGCCCCGTCTGCACCTGCCCCAACGGCAAACGCCTGGACAACGGCACCTGCGTGGTCATTCCCTCGCCCACAGTCTCCCCTGTCGGTAGGTGGTCCAGAGGAGGAAGAGGAGGAGCAGGGAGGGTCCTGCTTTGCGTGGTCCTGCTCACCTCCGTCCCTCCTTCCCTCCCTCCCAGTGCCCACCACCGACACCTGCGACCTGGTCTGCCTGAACGGCGGCAGCTGCTTCCTCAACGCCCGCAAACAGGCCAAGTGCCGCTGCCAGCCGCGCTACAACGGCGAGAAGTGCCAGATCGACCAGTGCTGGGACTACTGCCAGAACGGGGGCACCTGCGCCGCCTCCCCCTCTGGTGAGGCTGCTGGGGGCGAGCCAGAGGCCGGGGCTGGGCCTCGGCAGACAGACAGACAGATTGAGGAGCGTGCTAACAGCTCTCGTTCTCAGGCATGCCGACCTGCCGCTGCCCCACCGGCTTCACCGGGCCCCGCTGTAACCAGCAAGTGTGCACCGACTACTGCCTGAACAACGGCAGCTGCACCGTCAACCAGGGCAACCAGCCCAACTGCCGCTGCCTGCCCACCTTCATCGGAGACCGCTGCCAGTACCGTGAGTGCCGCGGGCCCGTGGCCAGGGGGGCTGGCGACAGCACTGGGGGGGTGGGACCACTGGGTCTCCCTCTTCTGGGGGATGCTCTCTGGGGACAGCACATGAGAGGCCGGATTCCCAGGTCCCCCTCTTCTGGAGGATGCTCTTTGGGGACCTCAGTGACAGCCCCTCCGAGGTGCTGCCCACCCTGACCCCACCGTCCCCTCCAGGGCAGTGCTTCGACTACTGCGAGAACGAGGGCATCTGCCAGATGACGGCCAGCGGGGCCAAGCAGTGCCGCTGCCCTCCCCAATTCGAGGGCGCCCAGTGCCAAGACAACAAATGCTCCCGGTGCCAGGAGGGCGAGTGCAGCATCAACAAGCAGAGCGGAGAAGTCTCCTGCATGTAGGTGCCGGGGACATCGAACACGAGGAAGGAGGGGGTGGTAGGCACAAGGACGCAAAAAAAACCCCTGCGTCTGGATTGTTGGGGATTGGTCACGGCTGAGATGCTGGGTCAGTAACTCAGGGCAGTTTAGAAATCTGGGAGACTTCAGGGCCCCGGGAAGAGGCGATGGAGGCGTCTCTCCCCCAGCCCATCCCCACGTCCCCGCAGCCGTCGGTGTGACACAGCCATCAGCCTGGCCGGAGGGATGAGCTGAGTCCTGGGTGCTGGGTGGGGAGCACGGGCAGGCCAAGGGGACCCCTGTGCCTGATCCTTTCTGCCCTGCAGCTGCCCAGACGGCAAGATCGCACCGAGCTGCCTGACCTGCGACGGCTACTGCCTGCACGGGGGAACCTGCTCCATCAGCGACAAGACACAGCTGCCGGAGTGCCTGTAAGCAGGGCTGGGGGCGAGGGGCGCTACGGGGGGGCTACAGGGGGGCTACTTGCCCTTCGCAAGTAGAGAGAAGCACTGACTGACAGACCCCGATCTGTGTGCCCCATCCTCCCCCTGACCCCCAGGTCTGTGCCCACCTCTCCCTCACCCTCCCTGCATGTCCCCTGCTAACCCTGGTGCTCTCCCTGCACTCTCAGGTGCCCTGCAGGGATGACAGGGACGCGCTGCGAGGATTTCATCGTCAGTGAGCAGCAGAGCAGCCGTATGTATGGGGCAGCCCTGCCCTGGGGGGCTCTGGAAGGCCCAGCTCTTTGGTGAAGAGCAGGCAGGGTTGGACTCGCTGCTGCCCAGGGCTTGGGGTGTGCAAGCAGCAGCCCCACACGCTCTGACCTTACCTGCGCCTCTCCTCCCTCAGGAACGGCCTCCATCGTCATCCCCATCCTGCTGCTGCTCATCCTCCTCACCGTGGTGGCTTTTGTCTGGTACAAGTGGAGGATTAAAGGGTGAGTCAGGGCAGGAGGGAGCGTTGCCCAGCCAGGACAGAGCCCTCCTTGCAGGGCTTGAACATCTCGATTGTGCGGAACAAACCCCACTGGTGGGGTGGGGGTCCCTTTGCTGCACCCCGTGTTGCTGGCGCTGACCGTCCGTCTCTCACCCTCCCCAGTGCCAAGGGCTTCCAGCACCAGCGAATGACCAACGGTGCCATGAACGTGGAGATCGGGAACCCCACCTACAAAATGTATGAGGGGGAGCCTGATGACGATGTAGGGGAGCTGCTGGACGCGGACTTCGCCCTGGACCCTGACAAGGTGAGGAGCAGGGATGCCGTGGCCTGGAGGGAACATCAGCGGCGCGGGCTCCAGCCTGAAGCAGGCGTGTGCCAAGGCAGGGGACACGTTGCTGTGGCGCTGTCGGGACTCCTGGGGCTGTGCAGAGGACGCTGGGGGCTCCAGGGGGTCACAAAGGCTTTGGGGGTGGAGGTGGTGGGTAGGGACAGCAGCAGCCACAGTGTCAGTAGTGCTGTACTGGGAGGAGGTTGTGGCTGGGACAGGCTCTCTGCGGGGAAGGGGCACCTCTGGGAGCCGCTCTTCCCGGGAGCGAGGTGTCCGTGCCCCCTCCCACCTGGTCCCCCCTCTCTGCAGCCCACCAACTTCACCAACCCTGTCTACGCCACACTGTACATGGGCGCCCACAACAGCCGCAACTCCCTGGCCAGCACGGATGAGAAGCGGGAGCTGCTGTCGCGGGGCGCGGACGATGACCTGGCAGACCCCCTGGCATAGGGGCAGGACAGGGCGACGGGCCGCTGGGCACAGACACCCATTGCAGGGGGAGGGCAGGGGCCGGGGGAGCCAAGAGCCGCTGTATAAATGTACAAATGAAGGATTATTACTTTTCTATGTGAGCAGTATTATTACCTGTATATTCCCCGGTACAGGCCTCGGTGCCTCTCATTGCCAGATCCGGCTTTAGTTTATTTTAAATCTCTTTACATTGGGCCCTCCCTCTCCCTCTGCCTCTGGACCAGCCGGTGTTCGGGAGCAGGGATGGTGTTGCGGTCGGTGCGCCAGGACGAGCTGCAGCGGCGGGGGCTGACGGCAGAGCCGGGGTTGCAGCACTGGGGGGTGCAGGCAGGAGGGCAGCAGAGCAGGGGCCACGTGCTCCCCGGCTCTCGGCTTCAGCTCCCCTGTCCCCCGCAGCTCCCCGCTCCTGGCGCCCCGTTTCCTTCCCCCGCCCAATCTGCTGCTCCCCACGTCCCCCCTTCTCCTGCAGCTTGGCTTCTGCCAACCTCCCCGGGCCCCCCATTCCCCACCGATCCCCCCCGCTCCCTCCTCGCAATTCTCTGCCCGACTGTTACAGGGGACAGGGACGAAGCCCCCCCACCCCTGCTGCCCCCAGCCCTGTTGGGGTGCAGAGGGTGCCCGGTGGGCCCGGCCCCATGGCCCCTCGCTCCAGCTTCTCACCTGCACCTCGTCCGCTCTCCAACATGCACATTTTTTAACAGGACAAAAACAAAACCCAACCCCCAGAACCGATTTAGCTTTTATAGTAGAAATAAAGAAACGCATGTGGGGGGAGGGCGGGGGGCGACCCCATCCTTTTATTGGGGGGAAATGTTTTAATAATTTTTGCTGGATTACTTTACAACTAAACAAAACAGATATTGTTATAAATAAAATTTTTAAAAACTGAAGCGCAGGTTACTGGTTGGTGGGAAGGCACATCCCGGGGTGGCTGGAGGGGGAGCCCCTGCGCCTGTACCAGCCAGACCCCAGCTCACAGGGCGTCCTGGCCCGGGGAGGGGTGAGGAGGCTGACACGGATGGGGTGTGTAAGGCAGGAGGGTCCCACTGGGGGCCCCGGGTGTGTGCAGGGGGAGCACAGGGCTCTCTGTGCAGGATGCTGGTGATGGAGCAGGGAGGGATGGGTGAGCTGGGCACACTGGGACAAGCTGGGACATGCCAGCGCGAGCTGGGGCACACTGGTGTGGGCTGGGGGTGCTCGTGGGTGTCATGCTGCTGAGGAGCTCAGGGATGTAGCACCCATGCCTGGTGCATGTGCTGCTCGTGGTGATTCGCGTATGTGCGCACACGCGCGTGCAACAGCTCCTTGCTGCTGATGGCATCTCCTGGGATACTGCTGCCGCCAGGCTGGCTCCTTCGGTCCTGGTAGAAACACCGTGAGGCACCGGGCACTGAGCACCGGGCATGGATTGATAGAGCACCGGGCACGGGCGGGCGCGCTCCCGGAAGCCGCCACCAGGTGGCGCCGCCGGCCTCGAGAACGAAGCGGGTGGGGGGCTGCCCGTGTACCCCCATGTATCTCCATGTATCCCCCCATGTACCCCCATTTACCCCCTGTGTACCCCCCGTGTGCCCCCCGCGTCCCCCCCGTGTGTCCCTTAACGTGTCCCC
>WEIS01024061.1:0-13228 GCA_013389965.1 Todus mexicanus | reverse complement strand
GGCGTAGCCCCGGCCCGGTCCCGTCGCACCGGCCCCGGAGCAGCCTCGGCCCCGGGGTCCCCACGAGGGTCCCGGTGCCAAGACCCGGGATTTGCTGCGCGGGGTGTCCCACGAGGTGGGGAAGCTCCGGGCGGCCACCGGCAGCCCCACGGTTACCGCCCCCCACGGAAATGCAAAGCAGGGAGAGCTCGGGTGGGGAGCAGACGTGTATTGCCAAAACATGAAAACACGGGACGTGACCACGCTGACACCCCCGAGGCACCCAACACCCACCCTGGGCAGGGCGGGCTGGGTGGCCTCCGAAGCAAGTTTGGGGGCGCCCCCTCCTTGCACCCAGTGTCTCTAAAGGCACCAAAACCCCTCGTGGGAAACCGCCCGAAAGGCGCCTCCCGCACCCCTGGCCTGCTCTGGTCCTGGCAGAGATGGTCCCCACCGGAGAGCCCGTTGCTGCAGGCATCAGGGACATGGGTGCCTGTGTCCGTCCCTGCCCAGCACTCGCAGCTCCCTGCAGCCAGAGTCCATCTGTCCCTCCGTCTGGGGGGCCCTGGGATGCTGCCCCCTCAGATCTCCTGCAGGAAATCCACGGGGAAGAGCCCCACTTTGCGGCCGGTGTAGACTTTGACATAACCATTCACTTCCTCACCCTTCTGCACCACAATCTGGGGGGCAAGAGGGGCGCAAGTGAGACTCCTGGGACCCCACAGAGCGGGGCGAAGGTGGCAACCCCTGGGCAGAGGTGTGGGCTGGGCAGAGGGTGTCTCATCCAAGGGGCTGTGGGAGGTGAGCAGTGTGGAGATGAGGCCATGTGGGACTGGGGCAGAGGGTGGCTGTGGGGTGCAGCAGGTACCTGGGCAGCTGTGACTGGGGGAGGAACTGGGGCAGAGATGCAGGTGGGGGCTGGAGGACCATGGGCTGTGACTATGTGGTCCCGTCTCACCTGATCCTTCTTGAGTGTGATTTGCCCGATCTCCCGGTTGCCCACGAAGGACCGTGTCACCTTGTGCACCCGCTCGCCTGCCCGCACGCGGATAATGAAGTTTGGAGGGAAGTAGCCAACTTTTTCACCGATCTTCCCCTGAAAAAAGTCAGTGGGTGGGTGTGAGGCAGGAATTGGAGCCAATCTGCATGACCCACAGATTCCACCATGACAAAGAGCCACAGTTTGTGGCTGGCATGAGGACCCAGCAGGTCTAGGGGGCAATTTGCACTCCCAGTTGACCTTTCCCTTTGCCTTAAGCTCTGTGTCTTTGCCCCTGTAGGACACTGGCCTTACCCGCCACCACTCCTCGTTGGAATCATCAACCACCGTGATCTTCTCCCCTGGCCTGCGAAGGGAAGAAGGGCTCAGCGTGAGTGGGGGCAGGGACCGCCCGCACCATGGGAGACCCTGGGGCTGTCGAGGAGAATTGTTCTTCCCACAGCACCAGCTCCTAGCAGAGGGTGCCTGCTTGATGTGTGGCCCATTGGGGTAGGCAGAAGAGCTACAAAACCCAAACCACAGCCAGCGTGGCTCCAATTTCTGCCCTCAGTCAGTCACAGACTCCTCCTGGCTGCAAAAGCCTCATTGAGGTGAAGAGTTCTTCCCCTCCTCAGTGGACACCCCATGTCTCACTGCATGGCTGGGAACTCACGGGAAATCCAGGTCATCTTTCTCCAGGGCTTTGAAGCGATAAAGTGCCACGAAATAGTGAGACTGCGGATAGCCACCACGAATCCCTGGCTGTGGCTTCTTGTTCTGGGGGAGGAGGGAAGAGGGAGTCAGGGCCCCAGAGAGGCTGAGGACAGCCCTGAGGAGCCCAGCAGGGAGATCCCGGTGGCCTCTGCCCGTGCTGCTCCAAGGCCTGGGGCCTTTAGGGTGCAAGGTGAGGATGACGACTACCTTGTCATCTGTTGGGCTCTTTTCAGTCTTCTTGTCACCCTCAGAGGTGCCTGAAAATGAGAGGAAGGAGTTTACATGTCTCCTGGTGCTGTCTCCTTGCCCTGGGACCAGCCTCCTCCCAAGGACCTCCTGTGCCCAGGTCGACAAGGGGATGCAGAGAGAACCCTCTGGTGGAGACCTGAACTGAAGACCCCATTTCTGCAGGGCAAACCCCACCCCAGTGGGCCCCTCAAGTACAGTCTCCCCATCAGGCTCCCTCCCTGCCGCATGCTCATGGCTGGATCTCAGCATCCCCCCAGTCCTTTGGTCCCTGCGTGTTGTTTGCAGCACTCACCACCCTCGGGTTTGCCTCCTTCTGGCTTTGTGGCCTCTGGTTCCTCATCCATCATAGCAGCCAAAGGCTGAAGGCAGAGAGCTGTCAGAGGGTGCAGAGCAGGCAGAGGGGTGGGGGTGGCAATGGAGTGTGCACTGGGGTGCCAGGATCCTTGGGCAGGCAGGAGTGACAGGCCAACCCCACACTCACATTTTTCTTGTCATCCTGCCCTTTCTTGCGCTCCTTGTTGGCCATGATGACGCCCGTCCGCAGGGTCTCGAACACGGGGTCACTCCTGTTGGCTGCTGCTGGGGCACAGGGATGATGAGAGGGGTTCAGCTACAGGACACAAGGAGATGGGGTACTCTGGCATGGGGGCAGTACTTACAGAGCGCGTCCTTGGTGCAAGCAAACTGCTGGTCGCTGTAGAGGGGCGAGCTGTACGCCCGGCGAAACCCTGGGGGCTGGACGGAAAGAGGAGGTTGGAGCATCAATCACCATCCAGCCCCACGGGCCCTCCTGTGAGAGCTGAGGGAGGAGCAGGTGGATGATGGGGACCCAGAGGCTGACCACCCAGCAGGGGATGATGCCTGGGCCCCTTCTCAGAGCCAGGAAGAGAGGTGGGTTGTGGTGCCTGGATCATGCCCATGGGGACCGAGGCAGCCGCTCCCTGCCAGAGCACTTTGGTTGAATGTGAGCCTGATTGGAACACTCACGATCTTGCCGAAGCATCGCTGCATCTCCACATAGGACTGGCAGTGGTGGTGGATGTTGGTTTTGCAGTTCTTGCACCTCAGGCCAAATTTGTTGTTGACTGCCGTTGGGGATGGAAAGGAGAGTCATTGTGACACTGCAGCTGTGGAGACAGCTGGGCTGGGCACTTACCAGCCTTGGCCCCAGCCCTTGCGCTGACCACAGCCCCCAGCCCTCAGCCCCCTCAGGACTCACGGACAATCATGCGGGCACAAACGTCACAGAACTTGGGCTTTTTGAAGTAATGATCTTTGAACTTGTGGGGTTTGTCATTGACAAGTTTCTCTGGCTCAGGAGGAGGCTCAGGTTCTTCCTCCTCTTCCTCCTCTTCCTCCTCATAGATGTAGAAGATGGGTCCCCCTGAAGGGCTGACCAGCTCCCCATTGGGCTGTGTCTCTGGTGCCATCTCCTCCTTCGACTTTCGCTGGAAAAGTTGCTTCAGCTTCTGCAGCTGCTGGGGCAGGAGAGGATGCATTGCACAGGGCAGGTGCGTGGGGCCAGGCAGGCAGAGAAGCCAGTGCCTGCCTCCCTGCTCCTTTGCTCTGACCTAGAGACTCCTTCTTCCTCAAGTGGGAGGAGACCCTGGAGATCCTGGGGCAGAAATGCTGTGAGGATGGGGACCCTTTTCCCAGGTGCGTGAGGTGCCCACAAAAGCAGAAACTGTGACTCCTGAGCACCATACGGATGTGCGCACCTTGGGGAAAAGCCAACTGGAGAATGGCTGCTTAGCGCCCTTCTGGATCAGGATCCCATCAGACATCACTGGCTCCCGGGGCTGAGGCAGACAGTGCTAGAAAAATTGCTTCCTCCACCCACCCACTTACCTGGCTCTTGGGTTTCCCACCTGAAGCAGATGAAGCTGGTGGCTCTGGCACTTCCTTTTCTGTCATGCTATGGGGGCAAAAGAGAGACAGCACGTTGGCTGGGGCTGTTACCACTGCAGGTGCCCAGTGGGGTCAGGGATGGCCAGATCTTGCTCGATGGGAAGCATCTCCTGAGCCAGTGCCTCACTCTGCCCCAGCAGCACCACCTCCCACCACCCTGCCTGCAGCTTCCATCTCACCAAGGGCCAGTCTGACTGCTGGCGAGTCCTGGGGCAGCCACTGGGCCCTGCTGCACAGGCTGGGGAAGGGCAGATCCATCTCACGATAAAACTGCAAATGGTGCCACACTTGGCCCCCAAGGACACGTGTGCCTATGACGCTGTCTGGCATCACTGCACAGCCCAGTTTTCTTCTCCCCAGGAACCCTGTGCTATCAGAGGAGCAGGACCTGCTCCTGCATCCCTCAAAACATGCCTGATTCCACCTCTGCGAATCATTCCTACAGTCCTTCTACCCAGACATCACTATTTTTGGCAACACCTAAGACAAGGCCCCCCTTGCCCCAGCAGAAATGAACCAGGATGACCATGGGGGAAGCAGTGATGGGAGATGGGGGGTCCTGGGGTTCTGCAGAAGCAGAGAGCCCTGGGGTCCTGCAGCAGTTTGGGTGGACCAGGGGCCCACAGGGGCCAGTGGCCATGAGAAGTGGGGAGCCGCGCACGGAAATGCACTTACGCTGTCTGGAGCTCTTGTCCTGCGATGAAAAATCCCACAGAGGGTGGCGGATGTTAGGGCCCCACTGGCTGTGAAGCCCCCAGCCCTCTGTGCCGGGTGTGCAGGGAAGGGGGCAGCGGCCCCAGTGCTGTGGAGAGCAGGAGTGACAGGCCAGAGGGGAACCGACAGCTGAGTGCTGGCGGAGGCTGACGCTGAGAAATTGGAGCCCGTGGATGAGCCTGGAGGGGAGCGGGGTGGAGAGGAGCCACCGGCTATTTGCGTTAGTGGGTTGCTGGGCGTGCCAGAGGCCCACCCACCCCCTGGCACGGGGCAGCAGTAGTGCCGGGGCACTGCAAGTGCTCCAGCCCTCAGGTCTTGTTTGCTCTCGCATTTGCGGCTCCTGCAGCTGAGAGGGTAAGAGGAAAGAGTGGCAGCAGAGGGGTCTCCCATGGGGCAGCTCTCAAGGCTGCGGGGAGAGCTGAGGATCCTCTGCAGTGGGTGCCAGGTCCCTTGACCTACATCTCTGCCAGGCTGTGACTGGGTGGCAGTGGTGTAGCTTGCACCAAGCCTGGCGTTGGAGCCCATGCTCCAGGCAGCTCTTACCTCTCCACTCACACTGCTTCTTAAAGAGTAGCATCCAGATGCTGCAAGGGGCTTCAGCTGCTGTGTGCAGTCCCACAGTGAGGTTGGTGCCAGCCCAACCCCTGCACGCCCTGCGTGAACTGGCACCGGTCAGCTCAAGGGCTGCTCCTCTGTCATCAGGAGGAAGGTGTCGCCTCCTGGCAGGGGACACTGTTGGAGACACGCTGCGCCCCCATTCTTGCCACTGCACAGGGACATGGGGCCAGCAGGTGGGAAAAGAGGCTATGAATATCTAATCGGGGGGGACCATCCCCTGGTCAAAGCGCTCAGCACTCCTCTCCCAATCTTGGCTGCCTGGCTTGGCACGAGCTCACAGCCCTTGTGCGTGCCAAGCACAGGGGCAGGATCCGGGCAGGACCTGGGCAACACCTGGGCAGGAGTACATCCTCCTGTGAGTGCCCCTTTGGCTCCCTGGCTGTCACCTCACCCCAAGAGGTGGCATGAACAGCCCCTGGCACTGGTAGAGAATGGGAAAGCAGGGTTAAAGTGATGGACAAGTTTTCTTTTTATATTTAAAAACAACCCCCAAATAAAATAAAACCAAAAATACTCCCCAAATAATAATCAGATTAAATAAAATGTGCAGTGAACATACCAATCAACACCTGTATGTGCAGTTCAACACAGTGCTTAACAAAACAATATACACAGGGTAAGGTGGGCGGGCACGGGCATCACTCAAAAAAAAAAAAATCAATTTCTTGTCTCTTAATTATGTCCATATAAATATATCCAAGAAGGAGAGTGAGAGGAAGGGAGGGCAGAAAGGAAAAGAGAAAGCAGAGGGAAGTGCCCGCAGTCCAGTGTGCTCTGTGCCCATGTGCGAGCCCTACTGTGAGCTGGCCCGTTCCAGCACCCGCAGGTCATAGTTCTTTTTGGCCACGCGCAGCTTGAAGCGGCTGAGGGAGTTGTTGAGGCGGAGGGAGGCATTTTGGGCAGCCAGTGGGCTGGGGAACACGGCCACGATGGTGTATAAGGCAGCGAGGTCACTGTGCCTGCCGTTCTCTGGAGTCCCGTTGTCCCCGCCGCCTCCATCTCCACGGCGCCCCTGAGTCTCTTTGAGCCACTGGATTTTGGCACCGGCCATGGCGAGCTGGGTGAAGAGCTTGTCAGCCTCTGTTCGTGTGATGCCCTCAGGCAGGTCTGTCACCTCCAGCACTCGGCCCAGCACTGCGGTGGAAACAGCACGAGTCAGTGGCAGTAGATTCTTGGGTGGTAACAGCACAGTGAGAGCTGCTGTGGGGCTCTTCAGCAGCTCTGGGGCTGGAGCAGCCACCTTGGCTTTGCCCATGAAAGCAGCACTTTGCTAAGCTGCCCTTGCATTAGGAATGCATTTTTTTAAAGGCGGTCACTTCCTCCCCCTCAAACTGACCCCTGGACCATTCTGCTCCACCCAGGGCACTGTCCCAATCCTTTCTGATGCCCATATCCTGGTCCCCACATGGCTACTTTCAAAGTAGATGGGTATTTCCCATTTGCCCAGGACTCCAGCAGCACTGAGGCCTCCTCACCCCCTTTGGCTGGGCATGGCTCCTCAGCCAGGGCTTTCCCAGGTGCTCTGCCCCATCTTCCTACCCTGGTCCTTGGGTACCAGGAGCTAACCCCACTCTCCTGCCTGTGGTTCCCCAAAAGGGAGGACAGGCTGCACCCGTGGAGGACCCTGAACATGACCCTGCCCTGAGTGCTTCACCCACGAGGAGGATCCCTTTGTGTGCCTGGGCCAGTGGCATGTCAACCTCTTTGCCTCTGCTCAGTGGTACCCTAATGCTTCTGCTGCCTCCTGGCTCCAGCCCTGGCTCCTGGGCTTAGTGGAGGCCCGGCTGAATGGATTCTTTGCTAATATTAACATGGCATGTCAGGAACACGCCAGTGGCAGGGAGGGGGTAGCTCTCTGCAAGCAGCTTTTAAAGGGCCCACGGCAACCAGCTGCTGTTGGTGGTGGCAACATGGAGGTGACATGGCGGACAAGCCTGAAGCCTCCAGAGAGCCCTCTTT
Organism: Todus mexicanus; assembly: GCA_013389965.1. Lineage (NCBI taxonomy): Eukaryota > Metazoa > Chordata > Aves > Coraciiformes > Todidae > Todus > Todus mexicanus. The sequence continues at coordinate 6,108 of WEIS01024061.1, read as the reverse complement.
CCAGGCAGCCTGGCTCATCCCCCACTAGCAAGTCTTGTCTCGGTGCGAGGAGAAGCCAGATATATTCTCTCCTTCCCTCCCTGATGACCACCAAGCAGAGTCCCCTCAGCCCCTTTCCCTTTGGAAAGAAATGGTCCACTGGGGATTTCAGCTCTTGCAGCCACCCCTGGAAGATCCCCAAGCCCTTTACAAAGACAAGGGCTCTGCAGCTCCTGGCTCCAGCAGGAAATGGAAGCATGAGAGAGAAGGGTCATTTGGGAAAGCAATGGTGTGAACAAGATCTCCGGGGCCTGTGAACTCACTTTCTGCTGACAAATAGGAATAAAATCTTAGGAGTTCTGCCAGCTCCACCTGCTCCATCATTTCAACCCTCATGGAGACAGGAATAGGGCCCAGGTGTCCTGGTGCTCATCACTGACTCTCCAAAAATTCCTCCCCAATCTTCCTCGAAAGCTTTGCTCAGTGCAGGCAGCACTTACTGGGGTCCTGAGCAAGTCCTGTCCTCCCAGCTCCTGATGGGTACAACTGACTGGGACTGGCTCTGCTGCACCCCCCAACCGAGCCTTGTGTGGGCTGCAGGGGGGAGGCAGTAGCAGGCAGTGTCTGCTCCACAACCATCCCCAGCAACGGGATCTGTGGGATGCTGGTGTGGGTGGAGAGGGTGTCTAGAGTCTCTGCCAACGCCAACCACTGCCAGGCAGCAGGGACTAGTCAGAGGACAAACGGGGAACTGCTTGAGGAGGGTCACTTGCCTACATCACTCGTCCCAAGGTCAGTGGATGCTGACTTGAGGGCCTGTCTCTTGCTCCGGTTTCCATGTTTCATTCCAGTCTGCCCCTTAAAGAATAAAAATGGTGGCGTGTCACCTGAGGAGACACTGTGGCCTTACGGTGCCCACAGAGCATCCTGGGAACGGGGGAGACCACACTTGACTCGGCCATGGCAGCGAAGGGGAATGAAGGCAGCCGGAGGAACCCTGCACACCCGTCACCTTTGAGGTGACACCATGCCTGGGTACGTGAGGCGACAGCCATGGTTCCACTCAAAGGACCTCGGACTGACACTCCTGCGGAGCAAGCTGGGAGCAGATTTAGCCCAGTGCCAGGCTCTAGGGAAGCCCATTTCCAAGGGCAGCTCTGCGGACGGATGACATGAATGTGGGGTAGATACCTCTGGCCTCATTATGGGGTGTTCGGGCACAGAGCAGGGCCTGACCCTCAGTTCTGAACTGCTCCTGGGCTCTGCCCAGAGAGGGGCTGTCTGGGGGGACATGGAGGTCTTCCTCTGCTCCCAAGGACAGTGGAAGGGTAGGGGAGTTGGGGTTTGGCCCGGTTATACCTGGTGTGCATTGTAGTTGGGCTGGTTGTGGAGCAGCGGTGGGGGACAGATGGACAGGTTATACTGCAGCGGTTGGCCCAGCAAGGAGTAGCGCCCATCGCCTGCAGAAAGGGTGGATGTTTGCAGGGGTCTGAACAAATCACAGGGAAGACCCAGCCTTGTGCTGTCCCCTTACCTTGTGCTGGGCCCATGGGCCGGGGGAACTGTGTGAGGACAGGGAGGGGGCTCAGCCCCGTGCAGACACTGTTGAGGTTGGTGACAGGAGATGGCGTCGGGGATTGGGTGGGGGACGTGATGGGGCTGCTCAGTTGGGTGCTGGCCTAGGGGAGGGAGAGTGTTAGACAGCCCCAGTGCTTGTGACTGGTCTCATGCTCGTCTCACCATCTCAGGGTGACCTCCTGCCCATCTCCCAGCCCAACCAGCATGCATACTGGGGTCCGCCCTCTCCCATTAGCCTGCTTCTGAACGGTGAGCTGCCTTCTTCCCAGTCCTCTCAGTACCTGAGCACTGGTGTCGGGGTTGTACAGGTCTCCTGGCTTCTGCCCCCGCTGCTCCAGGCTGTAGTACTTACAGTGGCTCCACTGTACTACGGGGGTGTTCTGGGGGGCCTGGGGGCCGTTGGGTACGTTCAGCTGCATCACAACCACACCAGGGCCTGACGGAGACATGCCTGGGGAGAGATGATGGCAGGGCAGCTCCATACTCTGCCTGCAGCCGCCCTGCGCCTTCTCCTCTGACCCTCCTGCCTGCCCAGGTGGCCTGTGAAAAGGTCCCTCCAAGACACAGTTGGGATCCCTCTCTGACATCACAGTTTCCATCAGAGTGATGACTTTTAATCCAGGAGAAACATGAGCAGAGGGGACAAGTTGAAGGCAACTTGGTGACTGCTGAGCATCACAGCAAAACTTCAGGGAAAGGATCTAATCCCAGAGATGGGCACAGAGTGCTAATATTTTGGTTCCAGCTCTGGCACCAGTTCGCCAGGCCCCAGCTCATTTCCCTGCAGCTGGGCCAGGATGCAGGAATCCTGGTGCTCCTCCTGCTCAGTGTTTCCTCATCCCAGGAGCTGTCTCGGTGACACTGAGTCGTGGTGCCAGCAGAGGGAGTCCGCAGCCCACAGCAGCTTCTTCCACCTGCTCCTGCCCTGTGTGGGGAGGAGATGCCAGGCACAGGCCAGCACCCGACTTGTGCCATGATCCGGCAATCCCCAGCGGGCTGTGGGATGGGAAAGACTAAGGAAACTCAGTGCACGGAACCTGCTGGACTTGGCTCTGAATTGGCAGCTCTGTACACTACAGCTCCTATAAAACGTGATCCAATCTGTGCACAACCAGCACCAACCCCACCCGGCGGCCCCGCTTACCTGAATACTGCTGCTGCATCTGGGGTGGGCTGCAGGGTGATGGGGACTGCGGCATCTGATACTGCTCAGAGCCTGGTGGCTGAAGGAACCCCACTGAAGGGCTGTGAAACAGAGAGTGCGCTGGTGAGGTGCTGGGGATGGGGCAGGCCCATTTGTGCAGGCAGCCACTAGCTCCCTCAGTACTGAGAGAGCTGGAATGAGCTGCCTGAGGAGCACAGATAGTTGCACACAGCAAGACAACCGTGTCCAGAAGCACTGACTATGGGAGCCAAGACTGGGCGAGCCTGAGAGACAATCCGACTCTCCGGTGCTCAGCTACCTCTTCCTGCTGCAGGAGGAGGATGTGATGCCCTTTTGGCAGGGCAACAGAAGCCCCTTCTCCCCAGGGCAGGCCAGAGCTACAGAAGCTTTACCTGGTGCCGTTTTGCTGGGCAGGTGGGATGACACTGTAGTAGATGGGCATGCCTCCAGCCTGAAGGCCCCCCTGAACAGACTGGCTGGCTGGTACAAGCACTGGCTGCTGGAAGGGCTGCTGGACCACACTCTGGGACTCACTGGCCACAGGAACCTGTGCAGGGAGGAAAGAAGCAGCTCTGTGGAACAACAGGTAACACCGAGCAGGAGCATGGAGAGCTAGCCTCAAAGAGACATCAGCGAGGTCCACACACGGTAGAGGAGAAGCTGGATGGTTGCCTACTGCAGCCCAGAGCAATCTTGCCTGGGGCAAGGGCAGGCCCTCCCATCTCTTCTGTGAACATAAAGGTGAAGGGACCACTCCTTCTTCTGGAGACATGTCCCACGCAGATTCCCATGTTGGACATGCCCTCCCCAAGCTGACAAGCGTGCATGATCTTCTCAAGGTGATTCATCCTCCATCTTTGGCATCATCACTCAGGCATAGCGACAGGGCACATCCTGCAAGGCCTCCTCCCCAGCAGCCCCTCGTCAGAAAGTAAGTGGTGCCTACCTGGTACGAAGGCAGTGGTGTGTACTGGACCATCAGGCCTTGCATCTGGCTCCCCATCCCACTCCTCTGGCTGCTGAGAAGGCCTGGGGGCTGTGCCTGCTGCACTCCCATCACACTCTGCATTTGGCCCCCCATGCTGTTCCTCTGGCTGTTGAGGAGCCCAGGGGGCTGTGCCTGCTGTACCCCCATTACACCTTGGTATGTCTGCTGCTGGTTGGACATCATTGGCTGTAAACCTGTCGGAACAGGATTTAAATGGAGCAGCTTCCCAGCTGGCCACGGGAGACATCCTGAGACGTGGCATATGAGGGCTCAAATCCTGCTTTGCTCTAAGGAGCAGAAAAAGGGCTTCCCTCATGGCAGATGTAAAAAGATGCGAAGGAAGCTCCTGGCTGTAAATCCACTTTGCAGCACCTCAGTGAACGATACACACTGAGATGGAGGGAAAAGGCTACAACAGCTTTTGCAGCCAGACCATGTTCCAACTTCCCTTTGCAGAGTCAAGAGGGACTCTACAGTCTGCAAAGCCAGCAAAGCATGGAAGACAGGGAAGAGCAGCCTGGCCCCATACAATGTGTGGGAGATCCTTAAGAGCCAACAAGAGTGGCAGGAAAGGGAAACCTGCCCCCTCCCCCCTTCTACACCCCTTACCAGGCTGCTGGGACTGCTGGGGAAGCTGCTGAGTGCGCTGGGAGCTGTAGGCCACTGGGTGACTTAGAGATCGGTATTGCTGGCTGGAGTTCGTGTACTGCCCGGGAGGGTAGTAAGAAACCTGAATCTATCAGAATCAAGAAAACACAGTGATGAGAACACAAGAGGGAGTGGGACCAAGAAAGCTGGTCCCCCAGGACCAGTTTTCTCTCTCACCTGGCCTGGCTTCTGTCAAAGGAAACTAACCAGGGCTTTGGCTCTGGCCAGATGATAGCTCCTCGGGGAACCGCAGCCCCTTCCCGCTCCTCCCAGCCTCCACATCCGAACCTTTCCCAGCACAGTAGTGCAAGAGCACAGTAGGCACAACTCATCGCATCTCAGGGGAACAATCCTAGAGGTCATAACGCCCTGCACGACCCCAAAGAGTGCTTAGAGGTGTCAGCCCTGAATCTGGGCACTGCCCCTCCCCGAAAGCTCTGACCCAAGAATGACTGGAGGGATCCCCGGAGAAGTGCCTTGTGAGCTCCAAGGGACAAGGGGGCTGTGCCTAGCAGGGGTGGGTGCTGACCCTGAGCTTGGAGCCCTCTGTATGATCCATCACAAATGAGCAGCAGAAAAAGAGCGAACCCACTCTGAAGGACCTGTCCTGGAGACTGCTCCCCAGCAGCCCCTTGCCTGGCAGCTTTGGGCTGAGGGACACATCCCCTCCAGGAGTGCGCAGGTCCTTACTTGCTGGGGAGGCTGAACATAGCCCTGGGGCTGCAGCACCTGCTGTGTGGGGGCCGTGTGCCCTGAGGCGGAGTAGTTGGAGGTGGGAATGGGCTGCCCAGGGCTTGCCATGATGAATCCTGTCTGCTGAGGATGCTGGGACATGAGGGATGACTGGAACACAGCTGAGGAAGGATCCGGTGCTTCAGTAGAGCCCTGTCGGCTGAGGCTGATCTGCCCAAAGGGGTTGCTGAGTTCATCGGCCTGCATTGGGGATAAGTGGGAAGGAAGGAGGAGGACGGCATGTAGGACAACAGCATGTAGGACACAGCTCCGCGGAGTAAACTGCAGACCCCTTCTCCCTTCTCTGTGTGGAGGAGCTTGCCCAAGAAAGGTCCCCAGAAATGAGCCACGGACAAAAAGCATTCTGCAGGACAGGGGGCAGGGGCATGCGAGCTGCTGGGGGGCCTGAATGCTTGGCAGACACTGGTGACATGTGGGGCCCCACACAGGCAGGGGTGACACCAGCCCCGAGGCCATGTCCCATGGGGTATGCTGCTCCTGAAAGACCTGGTGAAGACAACATAGGCGCTAAGACCACAGGGCAGCCGTGGTCCATGGACCCCAGGGCTGGGCACAAGCGTCACTTCCTGGTCAAGCTCTGGGCTTGGCACTTGCTCTTCCCCAGGCTCTTTCCAAGATCAGCTGCTCCAGCAGTGCCCGGTCCTGGTGGGTCCCACAGCCTCAGGCATCCCACTGCCTTGACCTCACTGCAACGCAGAGCCTCCATGAATCCCAAACCCACTGGGTGCAGTGTCCGCAACACACCTGATCAGCAAAAGCTCATACAACACAAACACAGCACATGAGTACAACAGAGACAGTGCAGAAGAGGAAATGGGGTTTATACCAAGTTGTACTGCTGGGGTGGAGAGACTGGCAAGAGGACTTGGGGGCAGGAGCTTGGAGAATACTGAACAGGCTGCAGCGCTGGGACCGGCTAAGACCAGCAGAGACGGGAGTGGAGGAGAGAGATTTGGGTGGGAAAAGGGCAGGTGGGGGAAGGAAGGACAGAAGGAAG
>WEIS01024060.1:3669-14874 GCA_013389965.1 Todus mexicanus | reverse complement strand
AAGAAGCAGAGGATACATATTACTTCCCTATCGAAAATATTGTACTTACCAATGAAAACTCCTAACACCTCCTACTGCCTCTAGAAATTTTTACCTCATTCACTTATTAACTTGGAGAAGAAAAAACAAAATGCAAAAGACAAAGCTATTATATATTTCCAGCNTCAACTGTAGTCAACTGTCTCCACCTGTGGCTATGGTCTGACTGAAATTAGAGTCCTGAAGGGAGTGGTGACACGACTGCTTTACAAATATAACATCACAGTTGGAAGCCTACAGAATAGTATTTCATACAAATGTGGATTCAGTACTACCGAGCTACTGCATAGATCTCCAAAACAATTACATTCTTGGTAGGTGTCACTGAAATAATCTACATTTATGAGTTGCTATCCACATTTACATTTCTGCCACAGGTCTTGATCTAATCTGNTCAGTCTCCTCGTGAGGAGAGGCCAGAAGTATGAGAGCTTTCCTATTTACGAATCAATAAAATGGCGAGATGGTAAAAACCTGTCAGGGCATCTGTACGCTAAAGAAAAAAAACCTTATAAACTACATCATCCTACCGAATAAAAACAAAATACCCTTGAAATACAGGCTTCAAAAGGAATATGCAGACCTGAACACTTGTTACAAGTCTGAATTCCTAGTTCAGATGAAACTCGAGAACTATATTACACAAAATGTACAGAACATTCAGTAGCTATTTTGTCGCTAAGTAACAGAGAGTACAGAAAATTATACAAGACCTTGCACCTTTCCTACCCTCTTAGCTAAGACAACAGTCAGCTCGCAGTCTGTTTTCACTGAAAAATGAAAGAACAAGCCTGGGGTCACAGGCTCAAAGGATATAGCCATACTGAGTCTAATTATGAAAGTAGATGCCTACCTCATCTGTCTAGAAGTCTAACTCTTAGAAGTAAATGATAGCTTGTGCCCCATATATTAGGATATTCAGTTGAAAGACCGGCATTCTTTATCTCCCAAAAGTTATCTGGAATCAAAGGAATAGATCTTTAACAGAAGATGAGGTTGCAGATATGCAACAAATGCTGCAAAAGTTCTTAGTTATTCAGGGCAAAAAAGGTGGGCTGACTTGCTATAAATCACAGAACTATTGAGGTTGGAAGGTACCTCTGGAGGTCATCTGGTCCAAGTTCCCTACTCAAGCAGGGCTACCTACAGCCAGGTGTTCAGGACTGTGTTCAGGTGGCTTTTAAATATCTCCAAAGATGAAGACAGAGTCCACAACCTCTGTGGACAATCTGTGAAAGTGCTCAGTCACCCTCACTAAAAGAAGTGTTTTGTCATGTTCAGGAGGAACCTCCTAACCTCCTGTGCTTCAGTTTGTGCCTATTGCCTCTTGTCCTGTCATGGATGTCATGTGCCTGGTTCCATTCTCTTTGCGCCCTTCCTTCAGGTATTCACGCAAATTGGTAAGATCCTCCCAAGCCTTCTCTTCTGAAATAGTCTTAGCTGTCTGTCTTTCCTCATAGGAGAGCTGCTCCTGTCCATCATCGTTGTAACTCTTTGTTGGACTTTTCCCAGCACGTTCACGTTTCTCTTTTACTTGGGAGCCTCAAACTCAATACCGTACTCCAGGTGAGGCCTCAACAATATTGAAATCAGGGGCCTGACAAGGAATACATGTCTTTCAGCTGACAGAACACAGCCTTTTGAAGCCCTGGATTATTTTAACAGCTCCACAACTACTGTCCTATGACATGAAACAAAGCAAAGTAAAGTTTAGTCTCCAAAAGAGGACAAAGACAAGCCTATTTCCTGGAGTGTGATGCTACACGGATGCCACTTGCAGATTCCACACTGAGCTGCAGGACTCAACCAGCACAGTTATTCGTGACACTCTGCTTCAAAAATGCACAGAAATTACGAACTACATCAAAATCATTCTGCAGTATCATTGAAGGCACTTATTTGGGTTTTTTATAAAAACAAAGATAAAATAAGTAATTTGGCACAGCCCAGAGTAGGAGGAATGTCTGAATGCTGAGAAGGCAGTAAGCTGGTAAACATTCTTCTTTTCAAAGCTACCTAAGGTCGTATCAACACAAATGTTTATCTCAGGGACTGTTCATCACTCCTAATAATTTAATTCAGCTCTTTTATTAGGTACAGACTATGTTTTAAGTACTATGAAAAGGCTTTTGTGCTCCATCTTATTTTACATGTCAGTTTATCTAAAACTTGAAAAATCAGTATGAAGCTATTAGCTATTGTAGGGATATAAAGAATGTTGCACAGTTTTACCTGGCAGCTTTGAAACTGAAAACCCTTCCATTACTTTAATCAAGCTGGACTGCAAACTGCAAGAAAGTATGGGTGCTTGCTGTTCTTCATGTTCACTACAACAGACATGGAAAATATAATACAAAGGTGCTGATGCACTCCACGTTCATTCAAGCCTCTGTCTTTTTTGACAATTTCTATTCATTAGGAATTCATATCTTTGTAACAGCAGTTGCTGCAATGGTGAATATTTTCTAAGGTTTACTGTTTGTAAGAGACTGTCACTTCTTACCCTCCTCAAATGTGTTCAGTCATGCACATGTGCACTGTTGCTCCTGTATTTGCAATGCTGGCGTTGAATTGACGCAATTCATGCGTACATCTTTATAACTCAGTCATGCTTCATGATAACTTAAACTCATGCACCATGATAACTCATTCAAAACTGAAGATTTTATCACAAATAATTTCTCAAGGGTACATAATAACTGGCATCATCGATAACGGCAAAGACACAGACGTAATCAAGCATTTTATCTCTGACAGGCTACTGCAAGGTAATTCAGAACAATATGCTTCTATAATCAGCTATTAAATGTATCCAGTGACTGACTTTATAGATACTTTCCCACAAAGCCTCTCTATGAATCAGACTACTTTTAAAATATTTTAATTTACTACAAAATACCCATCCTGTTTAACTTGTATAATTATATAATCCGCATGAGAAAACAACTGAAGCATGTATAATATGTATAAGAGTTGGAGAGTAATTACATTTGTAAGTGCAATATACTGATACTTTTTCTTGCAGCTCTGTAAGAAATCAGGAAGTGTTTAAGGATATTGTAAGATCATGTAGAAAGAGAATTAGAAAAGCAAAAGCTCGGCTGGAACTTAATCTGGTCAAATCTGTCAGGGACAATAAAAGGTGCTTTTATAAATACATTAATAACAAGAGGAGGGCCAGACAAAACCTTCATCCCTTTACGGGACAAAGGAGGGAACATAGTACCTGACAACAAGGGAAAGGCTGAGGTACTCAACACCTTCTTTGCCTTGGTCTTTAACAAAAAGATTGACTGCCCTCAGGACAAGTCGGCTCCTGAGTTGGTAGACAGGGATGGGGAGCAAAACATCCCTCCTGTAATACAAGAGGAAGCAGTTAAGGACCTGCTGTGCCACTTAGACCCTAACAAGTCAATGGGTCCTCATGAGATTCATCCTAGGGTGCTTAGGGAGCTGGCGCGGGAGCTGGCTAAGCCGCTCTCCATCATTTATCACCAGTCCTGGCTAACAGGAGAGGTCCCAGATCACTGGAGGTTGGCCAATGTGACGCCCATCCACAAGAAGGACCAAAAGGAGGATCCAGAGAACTACAGGCCAGTGAGCCTGACCTCAGTGCCTGGCAAGGTTATGGAGCAGATCATCCTGAGTGCCACTGAGCAGCATGTGCAAGAAACCTCCTCCTAAGAGTAACTACACCCTGTTGGATCAAAAGTCAACTTCTTTCAGGGATCACAGGAATGCACAGGAAAAAGTACAAGAACAAGACAAGCATACACTTCTTTGCAAGTCTCCATATACTGGCATTTCTGAGGGTGTCCAATTCCAGAGCAAAACCTTTACATTTAATAAATCCTCAACAGATTTTCTTCTATGAATTTGTGTGATTTCTTCTTACATCTAGTAATTTTTAAACACTGATGAAATCCTTCAGCAGTCTTCCCATTCTTAATTACGAATTGCACAAAGATGGACTTCCTTTACTTGTTTTGATAATCTTGATCAGTTTTGCTGTACCCTCTACCATACCTTTTATTAGTGAGAGGAAGCAAAACCACACAAAGTATACAGGATGTGGGCTCAGCCTGAAGCTGTACAGTGATGTTTCTATTTACTATCATTTTGTTCTTCCTTCCTAACAATTCTCAAAACCCTATTTGCATTCAACCATTAATGAGACTGAGATTTTGCCACTAGATCAGTAATTTATTACATTGTTAACTAATTCTACCCTTTATTAATATTTATCTGCAGTATGTCCACCATGGGTATCAACTTTGCTAATCATAGATCCTCAAACACCAGAAACCTTTTTGAAAAACTGCCATCACATTTGTCACCTTGCTTCTTTTTGTCTGATGCTGGCATAGGTTCAAATAATAATTTTACACAGCACAGTTCATAGCTCAGCTGTTTCATCCTTCAGTTCCCTTAGAAGTCTGGGGTGAATACCAGCTGGTCTTAGCAATCTGTTACTGTCCACTTTATTGACCTATTCTAAAATTTCCTCTACTGGCCATGCAAGTTGTGATTCATCTTTCAATGCAGTGCTCCCCCCAAAAGACCAGTTTGGAGGCAATTTCACTATCAGACAAACAGAAGTAATTCTAGGCTTCAGCATCGGGAAGTAGGGAAGAAGGATGTTACTCAAACTTCCTTTTTTTCCTTTGGAAGACAGATAAGTAGCAGTAAATCATACTTCTTTACTGCATTTTCATTCTTTGTCAATGCTCAAAATTCACTAGTATGAACATTTTAACACTTTAACACTAATTGAGCAAAGCAGTAAGAATTAGATAAGCATCTGAAACACATTGAAGTCCCTGGAATTTAAGCATAAGCATATACTCTTAAGTAAAATCTGAATGAGAAAGAGACTCTCCAGGACGTAGCTTCTGCTCCTTAGAAATTTTATGCAGTATTTGTTAAATACCATTAATTTGTTGCACTATCTGTATTTACTTGTGTTGTTGTTTACAAGTAAGACTACTAGTTAAATATTTTTTTTTTATCTAACGAAAAATTCATTAATTGATATAAAAACACTTCCTGCTTCACTAAATAGCTTCTAAAAGCTGAACAAGGCCTTTTTTCTAGATCAAAGTCCAAAGTACAAGCTAATTTTAGATCTTCTTACCACGCTGTTTTTCAGACTGTTAGCATCTATCATTATTTATTTACAAAAATAAGTAAAAAGTATCTTCTTCCCATTTATATCTTAATTCACTACACTGTCAAAATTGTTCTGTCGTAATCTTTACTTTCAATTTAACACATACATTTACACACTTTCACACTCAAAGACTGACAGTCTGGATCGAACATAGAGCAATTCGTTTTTTCACTTGCAGTTTCTCATATAACAACTACCTTTGTTCAAGTTAGACTTCTGAGCACACACTTAAACAAGGTTATTTGACGACTACGGTTCCCTTTAAATAGATCTGTAGATTTGCACTTAACAAAATAACTTGCATTGTCTTACAAACTGAAGTATAAGCTTATGCGTTGTAGGTTCTTAAAAACACAGAAGCTGATGAAAAGTAGAGCATGTTTTTCAAACCCTCCCATTATTACCCATTTCTGTTAGCACTCCAATAGAAAACAAGCTGTAACAAGTAATTTCATGCAAGGAAAGTAAGAGCACACTTATAGACTCATTGGAAAAACTTACTTGCAAATTATTACTTTATTGCTGCTATTATTACTGTATCACTGCCTGGTAAATAAGATCCTTTGGGTTATTTTCTCCAATCAAACAAGATTTTGAAAAGAGAATTTCCAGAGCACCTCCTATGGCCAGAAAACAATTGTCCATACAGAAAAAAATATATAGCACAATATATTTTAAAGCTATGGATCCTCTTCCTGAGTTCCGCAAAAGCCTTCTCTATTCTGTTTAACTGCCTTGTTAGAGCAATTCACTCTTGCTATAGCCTCTTGCTTATTCCTCTGAATTGTGATTTAACCTCAGCCATCAACTAAGCACCACGTATCCACTCACTCCTCTCTCCTCCGAGTGGGATAGGGTGGAAAATCAGGGTGGAAAAAAAGTAAAACTCATGGGTCGAGATAAGAACAATTTAATAATTAAAAGAAAATGAAATGCAGTAACAATAATAAAATATAATAATTGTAATAAAAAGGAATATAATGAAAAGAGGGATAAATAAAACCCAAGATGCACAATGCAATTGCTCACCACTTGCTGAGTAGCAATACAGCCCTTCCAGGCAACTCCCCCCAGTTTATATAGTGATGTTGTATGGTATAGAATATCTATCCCTCTGACTAGTTGGGGTCAGCTGTCCTGACCATGCTCTCTCCCAGCGTCTTGTGCCCCCGTGCAGTAACAAAACATAGGAAGTCAAAAAGTCCTTGATTTCCTAGTAACAACTAAAACCATCGGTATATTATCAATATTCTTGTCATACTGAATCCAAAACACAGCTCTATTTTAGCCACTACAAAGGGAAATTACCTCTAACCCAGCTGAAGCCAGGACACATTCAAAAGTCACTGTAGAGTTCTCCAGTAAAAAAATTTCAAATAATATAAGAATTCAAGCACCTGAGTTCTACAATCCTACAAGTTTTTATCTGCAGATCACACAAAACAGTATGTAAAGTAGGGAAAAAATGAACAAAACAAACAACAAACAAACAGACACCCACCCAACCAGCCAAGCAATTCAACTTTGTAGAAAACAGAGTACGGCAACTACAGAGTTGGTGGAATTGCCTTAAATTTCCTGTTTAAAGCTCCCCTCCTTCCTTAAATTTGCAATTCTCTTGCTAGTTAAAGATGTCCCTGCACAGGGAATTGGACTAGATGACCTTTAAAGCTCTCTTCCAACTCAAACTAGTCTATTCTACGATTCCGCAAATCACAGTATGCACATAGCAGAGAACTGCTGGTAATAAATGGGAGTTCTCTCCTCCCCTCACACACTCAGCTTTTTTCCTTCACTGCATATTCCTCCCATTCCTGAAAAAGAGAGCACAAAAATCAGCTGCTTCAAAAGACTCTTCAACTTACTAAAATGGTAGAAAGAGTATCAAGCAAAGAAACCAAAATAGCGGGTGGTTTTCTACCAAAGTAGCAAGATTGATCAGCTTGTGGAGCAATCTAATGAGCACCAGAGTAGGGCAGACCATGTTACCAGGAGCAACTCACAATATGCTCAGTTGCTCACAGAGCACCATCCCATGATCCCTGTTGAGCAGAAGCTGGCACTGCACCTCAAAGGGGCCACTCCACACTTTGTCCTGACATTTATACTGACCAGCATACTTTTATCTGTACAGCAAATACCAGAAGTCAGTTTTCAGTCCTGCCAGTTTCCAGCTTCATTTCACTGCACAGTCATGTAAACATTTGTGCCAAACAAGAAAGAGAATTGGGCACCCCCTTCTAGCAGCATCTGGTTCACCTGTCACTGAAATATGGCACAAAAAGTCAAGAAACTGACTGCCACATTAAACCATAAACAAAAGTTACACATTTTCAATTAAACATTTGGTTTTACTTCAGGGTTGTTTCTCTCAAAACAGTACACCTTAATACCTTAATTAAACATTTCTCACCTAGATAAACATTCTTCGTAATTGATTTGATCTTCGTTATTGTAAGATTTAGAGTTAAGAAGTACCATCTATATCTACAGCTAAGTTGCAGACATACTTCTGACACAAAAAGGATTCCATCAAAATCGCATCTCCTTCCTTTAAACTCTGGTTTTAATTTCACTTCATAAATTCATGCAGTGTTGTACAGTCTTACCACCACTCAGCTCTCAAAATTGGTGTTTTACTACATATCTTTATAGATGAACAATACTTCAAGGTACTCACAAAAAAGACAATTTATACTAGTCATTATGTAAAAGTCATTTCATTGCAGAACACGTACAGCACTGTACAGTACGCTTTTGTAAGTACTTTCGCTGAACACAGACTTTCAAAGGGTACTCTATGTGTTCTGATGTTATTTTTAATTCTTTTATTAACCTCTGATCTCAACTTTAAACAATTTAAGATCTTTCAGCAGGGTAACACTGGATCAGGCTTTCACTCTAATTCATCAAGTGACTGCACAAAAAAACAGGACATGGCAGCAAAAGAGACGGGGGAGTGCAAGGGCAGGAATGAATGATCTGACATACGAGGGACAAAAAGCTTCCTAAGCTACCTGTCACCTCACAGCGCTGTCAGTGCCTCACATGCCAAAAAGGTGGGGGCAGCACTAATCTGACAAAGGGCTGATCATCAGTTTGTGGGAAGAAACAGCAGTACATGGGATTCCACATCTGAAAGGGCAGAGAAGAGCAAACTGGGATTACTAGGGAGGAGCTGGCGTATCCTGAATGACACTGAATGAGGAAGCCACGGTCAGCAGCGGACTGACAAATTACACAGGCAGCGAGGGACCAAGAAGATCAGAGATAATAAACAGCACTGTATCACACCAGTCCCTGAAGTACCTCAAAGCACCTCAAGTATGCCTAGAGATCTGGATGGGTCACTTTCACCAACCCAAGGTATCAGACACTGGTACATAACCAGGCAGTACAGTATCTCTAGACCTCCAAGGTGATGGCATTAATGCTGAATGGCAACCTTAAAGTAGCACTGGACTTGTAGGTCACATACTTGGGTTTGAACTTTCAGAGTAAGACTCCTTACTCACTATTACAACCCCTAGAAGCTGGGAAACTTGGGAGGCAAGTCAAGAAACAGCCAATTCATTGGGGATTTCCCATCCTGCAATCTGCAGCCCAACCTCTCCCACGCACCCCTAGTGCTGCATGTGCTGCTCATAAACATTTACCTTACATGGTGTATGGGGGCTGAGGAGAGAAAATGAAGGATAGGAAGTCTATGTCTTAGCTGTACATTTTTGCAATAGTTACTGTAGTGTCATCTAATAAATGTAAAATAGAAACTGGTGTGGTCCAAAGGACCAGGTCACTGCTATATGAAAGCAGAACATATACATTTTTCTTTTATTTTTTTTAAGTCTACTTTCAAAATACTGAGCTTTTATTCTTAAAGATACATTCACAAGATAAGTGTGCCTGAGCCTCTCTGATCTAGTTGACTGGAACCAATCTGCAGTTTAAATTTATTCATGACTAGTTTATATCTATTTCTCTTGGTTTAAACAGTTCTTTTCCCTTCCTAATGCCCTTCTAAAGAAATAAGAAAACATCTTAGTGCTACAACATGATCTTTGCTTTTTCTTAATTAAAGATTTCAAATCCATTTAATCTCTTCACCTGATGATACCAGGAGCTTCTATGCGCCTGTGATTTAATCTGTCTTGAGCCTGGGACAGTTGAACTGAAAGTTACATTACGAAGCGTGACTTGTAAACATATTAACGACAATGCTTCCCTAATGGAAAGAATTCTGTGAAATCCAGGATTTGTTCTGCTCTTCTTCCCCTACTTTTTTTTTTGTTTTGTAAACAACTGATACATACATATACATACATATATGTACATTAACTCAAGTAAAAATGACAAATTCTAGCACTAACTTGAAGTTTGTGTTCATACTGTTAAATTCCAGGTGTAAGCACCTCAGCTTCAGCTCTGACGCTCTGATCACTGGGAAAGTCAAGTTCTGTGCTATGCTCTTACACCACATAGAATGTATTTGAATGGACTGGAGAAGTGTTAGTTCGAGACAGCTGCTCTCTCACATGATTTATTACCAGGTTTTTTTCCTTCTTGTGACACAGGTACACGTGCACTCACACTCACAATTCTCAAACATCACTGGTTCTCTGCCACTTCTTAAGCAGTCCGTCAGCTACTATAGGTCTCCGGAATACAGTGTTAGCAGATGAATGCCAGCAGGGCTACACAAAGTAACAAACATTTTAACCACTACAAACCTTTAATAATAAAGGTTACTAGTTGCTCTTCCTACCTCGCTCTCTGCATTCCCCCCTTAAGAACCTCCCTCATTCCTCTACTTCTTCCCAACATCAGATACAGACACTTGGACTAAGTAGCATGGTGTTAAATAGCTGTTCAGCAAATACAGTAGCATTTAGCAACACAAATAAGGAATCGAACGTGCTGAAATTTCTTTGTTAAGTGTCAAAAATTCTGTTTAAATACAGACAAGTGAAGTTACAGATTAAGTTTTTGACGACCTAGATGAGGGGATTNNNTTCAGAAGCACTTCCTCACAGAAAGGGGGATAAAACACTGGAATGGGCTGCCCAGGGAGGAGGTGGAGTCACCGTCCCTGGAGGTATTTAAGGAAAGACTGGATGCCACACTTAGTGGCAGGGTTTAGCTGAGTGGTGGTGGTAGGTCATAGGCTGGACTCGATGATCTAAGAGGTCTTTTCCAGCCTTAATTATTCTATGACTGTATGATTCTATGAAAAAAGTCCTACGGTTCTTACTTTGTAGATCATGTATGTATTATAAGTATCTTGGGATGGCTTGAAGTCCACTTAACTAGAACAAGTTCTTTCTGAACTGATGGACTTAGACTAACAGTAAAATCTGCCTATCATACTTAAGTATTTGGCTTTGTTACTAAATTCATTTTGTTTCTACTACTCATCCATTCTCTTATCTGCAACATCCTTAACCTCCTTCAATCTGAGACTGCCTTCAAACTCTGTCATCATAAAGTTCAGCCTTCTCTTAACATGTGCGACAAACCATTGAGACTATTTAATAAATAATTATTCTTTTCCTTCAGAAACTGTACTAATAGCCTCATAGTCCAATGTATCCTTTTTTTTTTTTTTGTATTTCCCATCTCCTCTTTAACTTATATGTTTCATAAGTCTGCAGCTAATCCCACTTTTCATTAATACTGACACAGCGACAATCGTACTGCAGTTTGGAGGTTAAATCTATCACATTTACTTTGCTTAGAAAAATTATCATCTTCTCAAAAGAAATCAAATTTTATCAACTGTCATATAATTTACTTTTTGTATGCTGAATGTGACACATACATTTTTATTTTTTTTTAAATCTACCTCTATATCTTTGGTTATAATTTCATAGAAAACCTGCTCAGTATTTCTGTATATCATTGATAATGGACTAACGAATCTAACAGCACGTTCTCTGTGATTTTTGAAATTACCTCCTAGAAAAGGTACTAAGCCTCTTTTCCCAGCAAAAGTAACTAGA